>JARKHS020002791.1:0-87134 GCA_030143305.2 Amblyomma americanum
AACTCTCTGAATAAAGGAATGCTCCCGCATATTGCCAGCTTTTAATTTATTCATTGAACTAAAGTGAATTCCAAATGCCGTTCTTCGATTAAACCTCCCAAACCGGTACTTCTAATATCAGTCTAAACGCACTTTACTACCAGTTGTTTTTCAATCCACAGAACACACTGGCCGGAGCACCTTATGTACCACAAGAAACCAACTGAAGGCGCGCGACCGGGGGACGTATTCCCATCTTCTTCTGCTGTAATACCCGCGTATGACATAAGAGGCGCGGCCCAAGAACCGCCGTTTAGATCACGTGACTCCCTCGTCACTTTCTACCTCCGCGTACCCCGCTGAACCCCCCGGGGGTCAGCAGCGCCGGGCAAGCGCGGCGGACATGCTTTACCAAGTGCGTCACTTTTCGCGGTCACGCAGACGCGCGCGCGAGCTTCTTTCGGCCGCTGACGCTCTTTGGGGCCGGCGAGTTGGTGGCCGCGCTTCTGACTGACGGCCAGCCTCATCCGGCCCACAGGGTCTGCCTGACGCTCAGCGCCCCGTTCGGCTTGTGACTCAGTCACTGGGTCTCTGGGTTTCCGGCTGCAAGACGTCGACGAAAGCGCCCAGTATTTTTTTTCTCTCTCTCTCTCTCATTCTTTCTTCAACGAGTGGCAGAAGCGCTTGCTCGGACGCGCTGTGTGCGCTACAGCGCGGGGGAGTATATCTATATAACACCGCGGTTCAAGGCGGGATAATGAGAAGTGACCGCGCATAACGAAACAGCGCAGCGGGGGACCCGAGCGGTGCCTGCAATTTGCAAGCAGACGCTCGAATCTTGACCGCGGCTGGGATTTCATCGCGCACGTCGGTTGGGAAATGACTTCGCCGCGCGCCACGGAAATCTTCGCCTCCGCGAGGTGAATGCCAGCCGACGCTAGGGGAAAAAAAAAAAACGAGGGAAAGCTTGCCGCGAGCGCGGTGTTTGGTTTTCTTGTAACTGTCAATCTCCGGGTGTTTGCAGCGTTTCGAGGCTTGTGGCACACTGTAAGGCGAGAAGTGACCTCCCTCAGAGCCGGCCAGTCATTCTTGACACTCTGTGTGCTGTGTGTGTGCGTTGTGTGTGCTCATGCGTGTGTATGCGCGTGCGTGCATTAGTGCGTACGCGTGTGCGCTTCTTCTCGTTTCCGAGAAGGCGTGAGCAAGAAGATAGTTTTACGCTTAATTAAACATTAAAAACGGCGCATGCGATATAGCGGCTTCGAATCGAAAGGTTGTGCATTATCTGGTGCTTCCTACGTCAGCCCTCGAACCGTCATCTTTGTGCGTCCTGATCACCATGCAAAAAGTTGTTACTATCTGCATCAGCCGCTGCGCAGGTCGTTCTGCTACTCGGTCTGGTCAATCACATGCTCACGCACAGCTGCTCGTACTGGGCATTATCCCTGGCCGGTAAAATAGCACCTCGCTATGAACAGTTTTCATGGAATCGGACCCATCGCTGCGGCGAAGAGAGATATGCACGTGCGCAACCATTTCCTCCGCAGTGAGTGCTTCGTCGCCGCATAGTTCTCCTATAAAAATAAATGCTTTGAGAGCTCTGTTGGCTTGATATATGCACGCTGATGAAATAGAAGAGCCGCTAAGTGTCATTTCGTGCTTTTTTTTTTGCTGCTTGGGAACAGGAAGCCTTCTACAGTAGTGGAACGCTTGCAGGAGTATAAAAGCGCAGTTCTTGTCAGGCACTGAGCCTGTATTTATGGAAAAGATGATACGTAAATACGAGGCGCCATTTGTTAAGAAACTTAGGTGAGCACACATGACTAGCGGCCACATTTCAAGAGCGAATAGTTTTGTGCATGACTGTCTCTGTAATAAGAGACCTCAATACGGCATGCGTGTATAGTGATATGGTGACTTGTTAGCCACAGAAAGTGGGGCGAGGTGATATCATGATTTCATTCAAATACATTTCATTCTTTTTTTTTTACTCCGTCACTGCCCCGTGTGCTCCCTGTGAGTGGAAGCAGTCATCATATCCAGCAATTCTGCACAAAAGCTTTTTGGAGCAGGAAACCATTTATGAACGCAATTTTTTCATATAATGTAAGATTTCTCTAGAATAATCAACGTATCCGCGTATCACCCGACGGCAGTCTTGTATTCCTTTTTTTTCTATTCACGTTTTTGCTATCGTCAAAAGCGTTCCCCATTGGTTTTCTATGGCAGTCTTAACTGTTCGATGCGATCGATGGAAACATTTTAAAAGAAAGATTTTGCTATATATCAGAATAATTGACCATTAGCTTCAATATTTCCATAAAAGTGTCTTACAATTTTAATAATAGTAATAATAATTGGTTATAGGGGGTGGGGGAGGAAATGGCGCAGTATCTGTCTCATATATCGTTGGACGCCTGAACCAACGATATATGAGACAGATTTCCAAAATTTTTTTCCCGAGAAAGCTGGATATGTTCAGACGGGCGGATGGTGAGAATCGAATAGAATCGGACAAATAGAATCGTGCCCAAGGTGTTCTAAATTAATCCGGATCCCTCCACATACCTATACCAATGCCATTCTTTCACCGCAATGCTTTAGTGCGATGTAAAATATTAACGTGCCGTCTTAACGTTTCTGCGTTCATTCACTGCAGCTTTTGTGTAAGCTGAATAGAGTGCAATAGCAAGCTGTTTTTGTAGCGTAAGCTACACTGGCAGAGGTTGAACAGTTTCGCGTGGCTCCTGGAGAGCCGTGCTGAGCATGCGCGAGGAACAGTGACGTCACACGGCGCACAGCTTGCGCGCCGGAGCCGCCGCCGCCGCGCACGCCTCGCCGGTCTGCGCATCTTCTGGAAACCGCAACACGTGACCAACCGCGTGACGAGCCACGGCGCCGCGCCGCGGGCAGCTGCTCCGCACCATGTGACCGACCACGTGACCAACCACGTGGTGGCTGTCTTTAGCGCGTCTTTACTATTCTGTCTTTCTATCCCATCTTTGAACTCTCCTACTATCTGCACGTGGTAGCGATTGTGGCTCGGCTAGAGCCAGTGGGCAGGCCTGTGCACTTTCCTTTTCTTTCTTCCTGGCAATAACAGACAGACAGACACTCCCGCCGTGGCCTCTCATCTATGCAGCGCGCTGCAGCCCGCATGGCCTTGAAATGGTAGTAGCCGCGGCTCTCCCCAGGCGACGCCACCTACTCCTCCTGTAGCGCACTTGGCCTTGACGCAACGCGTGCGCTTCGCTTGGAGACGGCGTGATGACGCCATCTTTTTGGGACCATTTCTCGGCCTCAACGACGGTCACCGACAGAATTTAGTTTAATGGGGCTATTAATTCCTTGGCATTAAAAAAAAACAAGCTTTCCACTCGCCTCGTGCCCTGCGCGCTGGCCTTGACGGGGGCCCTAGCGTGCCTCCTGGCAGCGGCCGGTGTGCCGGGTGCCGAGGTTCTCCGGCCGAACAGCCGGCCCTTGCCGAAGCGCATGGCTGGAGCTGCGATTCACCACCAGAGCCGCCGTTGCCGCTGGGTGCCGGCCCACGATGCGAGGCCGGCTCGGCTGACGCAGAGATATCTGTGAGCGCGGAAGCAAATGAATTATAACTGAGAATCGCTAATAAAACACAGGGGCTACGCTGTTGAGCACATTCGACGGAGAGAACAATAAGCGAGCTGCCTTGCCTGGTATACTTACAAGAGCGAAATTGCATACAGACTGAGTAAACACTGCACTGCAAAATACTTCCAGTTACCTCATTTGGAAACGCCGAACGTGAAAGATGTAATTAAGTTGAGCACACCAAACAGAAAAAGATGTAGTAGTCACTTCACCTCATAAGTTGTGGACGTCATCGGCTCTAAATATGGGACCAAAATTCAGTGGTTATCTCCTCCAAAAGTATTGTAATACAAGCTTTTTTAAACGTAAGGACTCCGTTGTCTGACAGCGCAATGCAACCGGTTGTTTCATTTTATCCAAAAACAGAGCCTGCCAAATCGTAGCTTAGTTGTACAGTAATGATGTCAGCAGAATTTCTTCACACTTTCTACGCCTTCACTATTCTAGGCGTAAGCGAGTGTATGAGCACTAAAACGTTACATTTTCACCTTGATGGCGGTCTTGCCCACAAACAGATGATTCGCGATGGAGCAAAGGTGCAGTCTTGAGGACAGTTATGGTTTATGGGGGTTTAAAGTTCCAAAGCGACTCAGGCTGTGAGGGACGCCGTAGTGAAGGGCTCCGGAAATTTCGACCACCCGGGGTCGAAATTCGACCGCCGCGGCCGGGATCGAACCCACGTATTTCGAGTCAGCAGCCGACAGCCATAACTGAGCCACCGCGGAGGCGCTGAGGACAGTTATGATACAAGTGTATATTGACTACCAGGTATCATTAAATGTAAGCTCAATGTGGCATCCAAATGTTTTCACGCAAAAACATACGTTCTGGGGCAAACTCAATAGCCTTCAACCAAAATGGTGACAAACTATAGCATCACCGTGCACAGGTGCCAGTGTCGTCCTTGATAGCAGTAGAGAGGACAGCCTGTGCCTAAAACGGCGTGGTCTATGACGTAGTAAACAACAACAACAACAACAACAATAATAATAATAATAATAATAATAATAATAATAATAATAATAATTGGCTTTGTGACAAAGGAAATGGCGCAGTATCTATCTCATATATCGTTGGACACCTTAACCGCGCCGTAAAAGAAGGGGGAAAGGAGGGAGTGAAAAAAGAAAGGAAGAAAGAGGTGCCGTAGTGGAGGGCTCCGGGATAATTTCGAGCACCTGGGGATCTTTAACGTGCACTGACATCGCACAGAACACGGGCATCTGAGCGTTTTTCCTCCATAAAAACGCAGCCGCCGCGGTCGGGTTCGAACCCGGGAACTCCGGATCAGTAGCCGAGCGCAAAATTTCCCGAGTTCAACGGCTGCACAATGAGAATGTTATCCAGCTTGACATCGCCTCTGTGGTACCCACTCTCATGGAGTGGGTTGTTGGTAGTGGAGGAAGGACGCGATAGATAAATCAGTGCATCAGTGTCAGTTTTCGCTACACGCAAGGCGATGAGTACTGAGTTTGTTTGTTTTTTTTTTCTAAATTCGAATTCCGTGCGGTGTCTCGCGATGCAACGCAGGCTGTGAAAGCGCGAACGACCCATCTAAATTCGCCTACGGGAGTGCCACTCTGGTGAGGAGCCCATCTTTTCCTGTACAAGCCACACAAAAAGACATCCATAAGCGCACGCGCACATGCAGTCAAAGGCACAAAATATAACATGCAGGAACACCCAGGCACGCACGCACGGGCGAACACACTCCATAACGACAGCAGCGGCTAGCCTGCGGCGGTTGGAAGAAATCAGGAAGTGGCCGAACTGAGGGAGAGTGAAGTTTGGAGACAGCGAAAGGAAGAAGATACGAGTTAAAGATGGCAAAGAAGGCTGCTCTAATTCGTCGCAGTGAAAAGGCTTCAGCAGACAAGTAGAGGCTTGCTCAGCAGCTAGAAGGACGGCGAGAACACGAAGCAAGAACGCCTTCTTATCGGGATTCTGCAATCTAACGGAAGATGATTGCATAAAAAAGCATGGGCCCGAAGTCACTGGCCTGCCATAACGCGAAGCTCCTCACCAAGAGTGGCTCCCAGCATTGTGGTGCACGTAGCGACGCTGTACCAATTAAAATCGCTTTATTTTTTTCCAGAACGGGGCTACAAGGACCGTCGTCAACGTGAAATTTCTTACAAAGTGCCACCGACCAATAAATGAAGTGTTTGTCAGGAAAGCTAAAAACCGTCAGCCATGCATAGATAACAACAGTTAACATGGGATACAGGGCCGATACATACGCGACTGATATCATTATCCGTAATTGATGGACAGAGCTATAACAATGTCCAGGAAGCGTTTAGCAGAAGACAGTCTCCTTGGCGCTATTATGTGTTGAGTTTTATGGTGCATATAAGCAATTAAGGCCATTATGCGCCAAACGCAGGGCTAAGTCTGTAGTGCTAAATATCTATAAAAGCATTTTTTATATCCCGCCGCGGTGGCTCAGTGGTTAGGGCGCTCGACTACTGATCCGGAGTTCCCGGGTTCGAACCCGACCGCGGCGGCTGCGTTTTTATGGAGGAAAAACGCTAAGGCGCCCGTGTGCTGTGCGATGTCAGTGCACGTTAAAGATCCCCAGGTGGTCGAAATTATTCCGGAGCCCTCCACTACGGCACCTAATTCTTGCTTTCTTCTTTCACTCCCTCTCTTATCCCTTCCCTCACGGCGCGGTTCAGGTGTCCAATGATATATGAGACAGATACTGCGCCATTTCCTTTCCCCAAAAAACCAATTATTATTATTATTAGCATGCCAGAGTTTGCTTAGAAGGTTTACTTCTTTTAAAAGCCATAAACCGTGATAACTAAAACGGCATTTTCTTAGGGGTATGCGAATAGTACTTTTTCCAAACCAAATCGAAAACGGATACTCTGGTTTTGCTACCGAATCGAATAAGAATTGAATATTGAGAGAATCGAATCGAATACGAATCTAGAATTTAAGAAAAAATCGCTACTTGTACGAATATTCAATGAGCAATTGCGAGAAAATGCGAAGCGCTGCTTTTGCAGTTGCAGCTGTATCTGTTAAAAGACACAACGGTCGTCTCGATTTGGGGTGTCGCTACACAATGTCAGTCAGTTAACTTTATCACTGTCATGTCATGCGCATAGGCAAAGTACCTTTTGCTGCTGATAACAAAAAATTATTGGTCGCTACACAAAGTCAGTGTATTAACTTTATCAGTGTCATGTTATGCGCATAAGAAAATATATTTTGCTGTTATATAATTGGTTTTTTGGGGGCAAAGGAAATGGCGCAGTATCTGTCTCATATATCGTTGGACACCTGAACCGCGCCGTAAGGGAAGGGATAAAGGAGGGAGTGAAAGAACAAAGGAAGAGAGAGGTGCCGTAGTGGAGGGCTCCGGAATAATTTCGACCACCTGGGGATTTTTAACGTGCACTGACATCGCACAGCACACGGGCGCCTTACCGTTTTTCCTCCATAAAAACGGAGCCTCCGCGGTCGGGTTCGAACCCGGGAACTTCGGATCAGTACCCGGGTTCGAATCCGACCGCGGCGGCTCCGTTCAAAACATAATTGTCACTCTCGGGGGCGCGGAAGGTAAGAGCTCGCGCCGCCGAATGGGCTTGTGCCAGTTTCCCGCCCGAAGCTAACTCCAAGACATACTCGCCCGAATTTCAAAGAGCCGTGCAGTCTGCAGACAAGGACACTAAACTATGGGCGAGAAGGCCCGGGGTGTGCTCGAAAAGCAGAAGACTCACGATCCACCACAAACAGGCCGAACTGGGCTGGTGCGGTAAAGGGCATAACCCCGGGTCGACGCTTGGACAACGTCACGACGCGTTAAACCGTCGGTTGCCGGCATTTTAATAAAGTTATTCCTATCCTATCCTATGCCAACAAAACATAATTGCTCGCTATACAGAGTCAGGAGGAGGAGGAAGAAGAGGAAAGGCAGGGAAGTTAACCGGAAGAATAACCGGCTTGCTACCCTGCACGGGGGAAAAGTTGTGAGGGGATAAAAAAAAATGAAGGAGAAAAGAGAGTAGCAGAAAACTGAGGTCGCTATGCAAAGCCAGCAAGCGTTCGGTAAAGTCATAGCCTATCGTGCAGGCTAGAAGTTCTCAAGAAGTAAAGCAGTGCCTTGGAGGCCTTCACCGCCGACGACCGCCGCGACCAGTGGGCGAGAATCTTCATTTCCGTCAGTGGGCGTGTATGTAGACGCTCCAGCGCACGTCAGAGAGACTGTCTTTCGGCGCTGTAGGCTATAGTCTCGTCATACCCGCAGATGGCACATGCAGGGCTATCAGCCATACCGATTAAGAAAGAGTAATGGTTGCTGAAAGCTACACAGTCGACACAGCAAAGTTTCTTCGCGTCGTGGTAGGCCGGATGGAAGTCGGAGATTCAGATCTGGGTCTAAGGATTTTAAACGTGAATTCTAAAATTGGCCCGAATTCCACGCGGCAAGCGTGATGTCCCGCGCAAGCGCGCGGCCTCCCCGCTGCTTCTGATCCCGTAATGGGGATCGACACAAAATCGCCGTCGTGGTGAGCAGTTCGCGCGACCACGTCCGCGCGGTGATTGCCTGCTATGCCGCTGCGTCCCGGAAGTCATTTTCGAACAATGCTGTGCCCTTTATAACTGGCAGAGTGATGTAGTTGTATTTCCGCGACCAGTTGTTTATTGGGCTCTACGGAGAAGAGCAGCTTGTAAGCCTTGCAGGCCTGCTTTGGAATCAGTGAAAATAGACCTCTGCTGGGAGCGCTTCTGAATGAAGTGTTCAACGGCGACGCGAACAGCGATGAGTTCTGCACTCGTCGAATAAGTCTGGTAAGCTATCCTAACTCTGACTTCTGCAGTCCTTGCGGGGATGACCACGGAGCCCGAATAACTGATCGGGTTCACTGAGCTGTCGGTGTAGACGTGCACACGGTTTGCATGGTGCTCATTGAAGTATTCAAGAGTGACTTATTTTAGTTCTATCGGCGATAGATCGAACTTCTTCCTGATGCCAGGTATTGAAAGAAGCACACAGGGATTGTGCAGGGGCTCCAAAGTGGCGAGGACTGTCTAGAGGAGGGACGGCAGAATGGCACGATGTGCATCAATAGTTTGTGTAAATGGTGCGCGCGGCCTGGCGATAGGAACACTGGCAGGATGGTGAGAGGGAAATCTGGAAATGTGTCGAAAATGTGCTCTCTGTGCGTCAAATGGTTGGTTTATGGTTGGTTTATGTGGGTTTAACGTCCCAAAGCGACTCAGGCTGAGAGACGCCGTAGTGAAGGGCTCCGGGAATTTCGACCACCTGGGGTTCTTTAACGTGCCCTGACATCGCACAGCACACTGGCCTCTAGAATTTCGCCTCCATGGAAATTCGACCGTCGCGGCCGGGATCGCACCAGCGTCTTTCGGGCCGGCAGCCGAGCGCCATAACCACTCAGCCACCGCGGCGGCTTACAGTGCATCAACTGTTAGGTAGGTAGGCACTGGATGCTCCTGGGCGATCAGTACGGTTACGGCCGTAGAGGCACATTTCGGCAATCCTAGGCAGGTCCGGACAGATTGAGCTTGAACGTTTTGTATACATCGTATGTTGATTTTTCGAATGTTTCCAAGTGCAGGGAGACTGTACCGAAGAAATCCCATGAATAAGGCGTTGTACAGCTGCATCATCGACTGCACTGACGCTCCCCACGACTTTCCTTCAAGAAAGGCGAAAACGTGAGCGACCGCTGTCAGTCTCTTTTTAATGTATGAAATATTGGGAGTCCATGATAGATTGGCTCGATGATTACTCCCAGAAAGCGAAGGCTCTTTTCGTAGGCCATTGCTGTGACATACGTACGGTATAATGAGATATGTTCTTGCGTGTAAACGCAACAAGCGAGCACTTTTCGGTAGAAATCTGTAGGCCTTGCAGGTGGAAGTAGGCCACCAGAATACTTGACGCCTTTTGAAGTCTCGTTTGAACTTGTGGACGCGTAACTCCGGCTGCCCAGATACAGATGTCATCCGCATAGTTTGAGAGTTGCGCCGACTGTGGTAGTAAGCCTACAAGCCCGAGAAGTGTAAGGTTGAACAGCGTTGGGCTAAGCACTCCACCCTGTGGGACTCCGCGGGAAGTGAAACGAGAAGATGTTGGGCCATCCTCAGTCTGCACAAAGAGAGATCTGTTGGATAAATAGCAGCATGACCAGCAGAACACACGATAACCACGGTTGGCAGCTTCCAGAGCGTCCAAAATAGCCTGGTGAGTTACATTGTCGTGTGCGCCCTTTACATTCAGGAACAATGCCGCAGTCAAGCGCTTCAAATGTTTTTGGCGCTGGACTGATGACACCAGGTCGACCACGTTGTCAATTGAAGAGCGTCCACTTCGAAACCCGGACGTTATAGCCGGATATATACGGCAGCACTCCATGTACCACTCAATACGTGTAAGCATCATCCTTTCCAGTACTTTGCCAACCCAGCTAGCCAGCGTAATTGGACGGTGCGATGTCAGGTCAAGAGGCGATTTCCCTGGTTTCAGACACAAAGTCAATGTATTACATTTATCAGTGTCATGTTATGCGCATAGGAAAAGTACCTTTTGGTGTTGATAACAAAAGATAATTAACTACCACCAAACCTAAATGTATGAGACGGG
The DNA here is from genome assembly GCA_030143305.2 of Amblyomma americanum. Taxonomy (NCBI): domain Eukaryota; kingdom Metazoa; phylum Arthropoda; class Arachnida; order Ixodida; family Ixodidae; genus Amblyomma; species Amblyomma americanum. The sequence goes on from JARKHS020002791.1 coordinate 10,229, forward strand.
CAAGAGCTACGTATGAGGCATGGCCTCTGAAGCCAGGCATAAAGGCTGGGTTTGCTGAACTTGCCTGGACCCTACCTCGTCGTCCAATCTCTGAGGCCGTATATGAGGACTGTGAACACCAGCACGCGAATCGGCCGGTCCGCGGCTGAACCCTCCATCCCACTTCAATCGCGGCAGCATGATACGCGTTGTGTATGGTGCGTTTTTGGAACAGCCGTTGAAGAAAAATACGGCAGGCCTTTTCAAGGTGCACTGCAAGTATGTGGCTATGGATTTCATCAACGTTCACTTTGGTGCAGCGATTATCTCTGTACAGGCAGTTCGCAGTGGCTGCGCTAGCGTTCTCCGGCCTGTGCTTTCTGTTCTCAAACACGAAAGATATCTTCCACTACATACCTTCAACTCAATTTCATTCATTCTCCCGCCTACAACGCGCACCACAACATTCCCTGAGCTAAAACAATTGCCTAGGCAACTTTTGCATAATGAAGTAGATGTTCAAGCCAGGAACCAGCGATTTTTGTCCGGAAATACTCAGCGGTGGGCTGACTTTGATGACGAACTTATTTTCCCTGTAGCTCTTCGTTGGGGCGCACTTCGGCCATGTCAGTGCCACGGAGAGAAACAACGTCACTCTTTACAGACCACCCACTCCTGTATACTAAAGACGTCTGACAAGTGACCGGCGTCCATCCACTTATGCCTCTTCCCGTCAATACCTCGTCCTTTCGTCGTATTGGCTGTTGGCTGCTGCCCACAACAGTGCTAGGGTACGCAAAGCGTCCAGCCAGTCAAACTAATTAACGCTTCCAAAGGGGAAGTCCCGAGCCGTTGCGGAAATCCCGGTTGTCTTAAGCTCAGAAGAACGTGTGCAATGTCACATTTGTTCCTCGCGTTAATAGCAGGGCAGCTGGTTTCACTCTTTCGAAATACAGTTTCGAGCCCACTCCAGTCTTGGTAGTATCTCTCTATTTGTCCCAGCTGAATAGCGCTGGTTTTAACTTTCATTTTATGGTACCATCATTCCCAAAGTTCTATAACTTTATCAATTCCGAAACTCCAGATCAAAACCCGGGCATGATCTGAGGCCAGTTTTAAAAGCTATAGGCGGTGCCGCCACCTATTATTTAGGGCACAAACTAGTGGTCAAGCTCTGAAACATGTTTTCCATACAGACCTACCCGTATGGTGCAGAATATTCGGGGCAGCACAAGTAGCTGGTGCACGAAGCACTAGAACTGACCTCCAACGTCACATGCAAATGAGGTAGGCACAGAGACCAAAACTAAGCCATGAGATGTCCTCAAGTGCGGTGATAACACAGCCGTCGTCAACATCAAAAAGCTATGAGGACGATAAAGTCACCTTAAAAGTGGAATTCGATAACATTAGATGTCACATTTGTCACAGCTTCTGTCTCAAGTACCGTGTGTCATTAGCCTGTGATCGATTCCTTTTTGTCACATCACCTTGCGACGTCGTACATCTGTCTCGACCATTCAGCAAATTTCGTGACACCGGATGGCTCCGGATTGCACCCGATGTGAAATCTAACGCTATATGTGTAGCCATCTCGAAACAAGACTGCTCGCAACCCGATGGGTAGGTTGTGGTTACGTTACAAGGTCACGAGACGTCTGTCAGCCGATCAGCGAATTTCGGACGCAGGACATCGGCGGGGTTCCTATTTGACGACAGTGCTATCACGATAAATCTTCCTCTGTCGATACCGAAGACACAATATGGTAATGCATACAGGACTACGCATTCGCAGCCTACTAAGTCTGCTCCCCCCCAGTAATGGCGGCAGCGATTTCATGGCTATCCTTATTGTCACAGCAGAAACAGACTCCATTTCATTGCAGAACCAAGCTCCCTCGCAGCCTTCTGTACTCCAAACCAGACCACATGCCACCCCTTTCAGATGAAGTTGCAAACTGCCAATTAATTAAAGACCCCCTCTCTCTCTCTCAATCTTTTCTTCGCCTCACCGAAACTATGACTTGAGAACAGCTAAATGGTTCATCTGAAAGCCGCAAGTGGTATTCATTTGTTCAAAGCTGGGCGGTTAGCAGACTGTGCACGCTGCAAGTAGCGTGAATGTCTGCTAACCTCACAGTTGTGAACCAATCCGACTTCCCACACAGTCCTTACTCAAAGTTTAGCGACTGGTTTGACCAAAAAGCTCTCAACAACCGGCACGGCCCATCACGCCGCAACTGCATAGTGTCCTTCGCAGTGTAGATGTCAGTAAATCGTATTCAGTGAGTGGCTGGTTGCCAGCAAAAGTGTTGACAAAGGCCAGCTCCTGCCATTTGCGCCCGAGTGGCGGAACTAGCTACTTCAAATGTCCCCGGTGCCCCCGAACGTCATGGTATGATTTCAAGAGAAAGCCTTTCACTTTTGAAATCTACATTTTAGAACTACGTAGTCATACAAGCAGAAGTGTAAAAGTCAATAGCCGAAGTATAGTTTGCTTTACGCCTATCTGTAGCCATTCAGCCACTAAAGAAAACCATCTCGTGAAGAAAACTCCGAACGCGGTTTCAGGGCGGCACGTAGGAACACCACCAGTTTCTTTCAATTTTTCGCATCCCTTCGTGATTTCCGATGCCTTGTCAGAGCATTTGCTGTCATTACTAGATATGAAATGTCCTGATATGCCCGGCTTTCAAGCACGAGAGGAGTGGAGAATACGATAGTAAGTATGTTCAAGACAGGACACAATAAAGACACAGCACACGCGCCAATTAATACATGGTTTGTTTTAACGCAGACGCAGCCTTCCATTCACCTCTCAACGGGCGAGCAGTGCGGAAGAAGTCGGAAATTTTCAGAGAAAAATAAGCTGCACCGTGAGAGAAAGCTGCTCCAGTCTCTTCAGTGCCTCCAGCAGTAGGACTCAGAAAGTACATATACTCGATGTGTCGTAGATCATTTCCCGTTGAAAGTGCTCCAAGGCACGGTCCCCTATGGCTGCTAAAATTAAATTTTCGCACGGTAATGCAAAACGTTGGAGCTAGTCTGCATGCAGCAAAAGCGCCTTCTAAGCGCATTTCATCTGCATGATTGCGTTATGTTAGTGCTGCTGAGTGCCCCAATGAGAAATATTCATTTTTTCTTATTAACAGGCGAACGTTTTAGTCTGAAAGAACTACTACCAACCCCGAGCAAGAATCTTGTCATCTTTCTTGTCTTTTATTGTGCGCCGAACTAACCCGAGCTTTCCGAAGTTACTCGGGTAAGCTGGGCAAGTTCGGAGGAGCGGCGCGTACAGTGTTGCCAATGGGAGGACGGCGTCGTGCCATACGTCACGTAACCTTGTGACGTCATCACAACTTGTCCTGGCAGGTGGCAGTTAAATTAATGACTGGTCGCGAGAGGTTGCTCGGGAAGAGCAGCATAGGCCGCACAGTCCCTACCGGTGGCTGTTACAGAAACAGCCACCTGCCAGGTCAGTGACGCATCGCTTAACCGCTGCCCCATGGCGCTGGTAGTGGTGCGAGGACTCGTCTAGATCTATGAATGTTATGTAGAGTTCATGAAGTAGCAATTCTGAATATATAGGCATTAATCCACTAAATATACCGCGTCGTACCCTGAAGGCGGAGCTGGTGCGTCTCCTCCAATTGAAAAATGAACACCTGCTTTAGCACTTCCACTCGGTTTAACTACGTTAAATCTCTACCACTTTTAACGCGATATCGTTAAAGGCCGCGTTGTCCAGAAAATTCGGTGTTGGCGTTGATGGCATCGGCGTTGTGAGCTAAAAATCAGGACCATGAACCTGGTATAGTGATCCCCAGATTCAACCTAGGAGGCCGGTGGGCCACCTAAGTCACGTGACCTTACGGCTTAATCAAAACACGGCCACCGGATAGTGAGAAAACTGCCCACCGTGGCAGGTGGCAGTTAAATTAGTGATTGGTCGCTCGGAAAGAGCAATCTGGGCCTCACAAGGCCCACCGGTGGCAGCACCTGCCGTCGCAGGGCAGTGGCGGGTAGCTTAACCACTACACCACTGCGCCAGGAGGGGGTATGAGGACTCCCAGGGATCTGTGATTGTAAAGTATAGAGCATATATGGGAATTAACCCATTACGCTGCCGCGGCATACCATTAGGGCGGAGCTTAAGTATCCCCTTCAATTTTTTTGACCAAGACGTCGCCCATTTTCGAAACTAGAATTGCCGCTACAAGTGCGCCCACATACAGTGGTCGGAAAATGCATCGTGTTACCTCAGGGTACTCTACAGTTTAGAACACCAATTAAGTCTGGCGTAAGCGAATCACACAACGAACGTACGCACATCCAAAGGGATCGTCAGCATAGTGGCTTTCGAATTCGCAGCTGACAATACCGGGCGCATACTCTTCGTCAGCCTGTCCTTTGTCTCCCCTGTTATGCTGCAGCATAATATACCCAGTGTTTCAGCGAATAATAATAATGATAATTAGCTTTTGGGGAAATGAAATGGTGCAGCATCTCTCTCACATATCGTTCGACACCTGAACCGCGCCGTAAGAGAAGGGATAAAGGAGGGAGTGAAAATAGAAAGGAAGAGAGAGGTGCCGTAGTGTAAGGTTCCGGAATAATTTCGACCACCTGGGGATCTTTAACTTGCACTGACATCGCACAGCACACGGGCGCCTTAGCGTTTTGCCTCCATAAAAACGCAGCCGCCGCGGTCGGGTTAATAATAATTGGTTTTTTGGGGGGAAAGGAAATGGCGCAGTATCTGTCTCATATATCGTTGGACACCTGAACCGCGCCGTAAGGGAAGGGATAAGAGAGGGAGTGAAAGAAGAAAGGAAGAATTAGGTACCGTAGTGGAGGGCTCCGGAATAATTTCGACCACCTGGGGATCTTTAACGTGCACTGACATCGCACAGCACACGGGCGCCTTAGCTTGTGCTGTGCGATGTCAGTGCACGTTAAAGATCGGTTCGAAGCCGAGAACTCCGGATCAGTAGCCGAACGCCTACCCACTGAGCCACCGCGGCGGGTTCCTGGGCGGACGTCAGTTGCTATTTAAATCATCACAATTAGGCAGCTAATAACTAAAACCCACTATTTAACCTTGAAGTTCGGAGAGTCTGGTGGTTAGTGCCAAAAGAAAGTTCAAAGCCACTAACAAGACGATGCCATGTCAGTTCTTGGAACCAAGAAAAAGTCGTTTCCTAAAGTTCCGCAGCGCGAGGAAGCGAGGAGGCGCTTTCTTCCGCAAATAAAAAAAACGAAACAGAGTAGAGTGCATGAGGTAAGCAGGAAACACGGTAAAAGTGCAACGTCAGCTAATGATGTGTTAAAATGACTGCGGTGTGATTAGAACTGCCCGCTTTATATACAGCGTCGTGCCATAAACTTTTTTTTTGCTTCGACGCTCTCAAAAATAACGACCATGCACTTCACTATGACCATCTTTTATCTGGCGCCAAGCGGTGGAGCAGAATAATGTGCATGACGTGGTATAATAGCGCAGGCAATTTGAACTGGCGCCGTAAGCCCTTCAACACGTCATCAGTAGACGCGGAATGATCTTTCTGCGTTTCAGAAACTCATAAGGCACCGTATTGTCCATGGTTTCGAACTCCCGATAGGCACTAACCCCCAGACTATCCTCATTTAAAAGTTAAATCGTGAAATCTAGTTAACTTCCTGCCTTATTTCGACGATTTTTACAGTAACTGAAGCCCGCCGCGGCTGGCAGTTCTAGAAAATATTTTTTTTAATCTTTCAAACTCCCTCTTTCTTGGAATTTTTTAGTCTTCGCTGAAGCCGAAAGTGTAACTTGGCGCCATTTAATTTGGCTTCAGTTTCGTTTGCAGCGAGATTCTCTTTCGTATGCATTTTATACACCTATAAACCGTGGTTCAGTAATTTCCAGGACTTGGTAAAAGAATTCGTTAAACAGACTGCCCAAAGCGTTTCATGAGTAGCTTGTTGGCAAGGCAGAAACTTGGGATAGTTGGATATTGTTTGAACTCATATTCTAGCGTACGTCCTGTGTATTTGTGTTCTTGTCCGTTGTGTTCACTAAGCGCTAGAAAATATGAGTTCAAACAATAGCTTGTTGGTGACAAGACAAATCGGAAATATTTTTTTCTAAACAATTCAGGCGCTCGATTGTCTTTTCAATATGCATGGAAAACTACCGATATCCTCTTGCCCCTCACACAGAATTAACGCAACGTGCATAATCGAGGCATCCCAGGCGAGTATGCAGATGCAAAAGGGCTAGTGCTGCTCGCTTGCCACGTGCAGCCTTGTTAGTGTTCTAACTCCTGTTCTTTCGTTTCCTTTTTGTTTTTTGTAGCGCTTTCTTGCTGGGAGTGATATATGCTTTCCCATTGTTCGTAAAAGGCTGTCATTCATTTAGGAAATAGGAGGTCGTTGTTTGTATTCAAGCCGTGTACCCCTGATGAAGCCGCAATTTCTCGAGGCGTACGGACAACTGTTATGCTGCACATGTCCTGAGGGGAGCCAAGGCAAAGTAGGTCGACCTCCGGTGGTTACACGGTTCACCCTGTTTATACCTCGAAGACGACTCATTAAAACTGGATATGGATGGACGCATTCAAAAGGGCGCCTGAGGTGCTCATCTCGTCCGTGAGCTTTATTATTAATACTGAGGATACCGGACCTTCGTTACGTCCAGAGTAAACAAAGAGATCAAGCAAACACGCAGAAACCGCTGCACTCTTGGTGCTCTGTTTGAAATAAACAACCGGTTCCAATATGCTATCCGCGAATAACATCACATAAATCGAGTGGTTAAGTGCATATTTTACAGTAATCCCCGTATTAAAGAGTTTGGGGCCAACGGCGACGACATCTTAGTTATGTACGACGACTGCTCTGCAGCGCTTGCGTGTCTGTTGTCTGTGTTATTTGTGTCGTCCACTGCGTTCTGCGCTGAAGAATGTTCGTCATTGATAACCAAACAGCCTGAACACGTACGCTTAATATATAATAAACGAAAACTTTGGCTTCCACCTGCAAGCCAATGAGTGCTATCTATGTGGGCTGCTGAATGGGTGCTCTCTGCATCACGTGTGATGTGATGTGATCCCGCCTCATGCATTCCTTGGCCCATGTGGTAAGTGCCCACCGAGAGTAAGCCAGTTACCGCAACTTTCTTTTAATCATACCCAAGCCTAACGTTTCCCCATTTAACCAAGTGATCGTTGTCCTTTCTTCATCATGTGTAGGGTAACGCGTTCATACCTAGGCCTAACCTAACCTAGCCTAGTATAACCTAACCATGTGATTCTTGTTCTCTCTTCCTGATGTGGAGGGTTAGAAAGGAAAGGAAGGAGACTCAACTTTGTTCCTGTACCGTGTAGATTGGGTTGTTGGGTTTTCAGGCCAGAGGTGCGGAGGGGTGAATGGGGGAAGTTGATGGAAGTTGGGGGAAGTTAAGTAGACGGCAGGGGCGTAGCCAGGGGGTTGGCTTATGGGGCCGAAATCTACGGAGCGCATGGATTTCAATTCCGAAACTTCATGAATATAAATTTCTCATAAACTTTGTCTTTTACAAAGCGAAGCAGCAAAACCAATGCAAGTAAAAAGCTCTGTTCGTTAAGGCCCATAAACGCGTAATTAAAAAAACGTATGACTATTTATTAGTCTTTAAAACCGCAGAAATGTTTTCCGTTTATTCTAACAGTTGGCATCATGATCAAAGTTATCATGCGAATACGAAAATTACGAGGACGTCAATAAGCAATTTGACAAACCTAGCTCTTTGAAAGCCCGGCCCACACAACGTTTCCCAACAAACACACTCTGATATTGGGTAGTTGAACTTGTCGCATCATCTGTGGCTTTAGTGTGCTCTTTTCTTTCCGTTTTTAGCTACCTGCTTTTACTTCTTTTTTGAACCAGACCAATACCCTTCTTTAATTTTCTGTGCAGAGTGATTATTGCCGCTTTGCAGGCAGCTAAAATACACAATTTCGTATTGATTTCTGCATTCTTCCTCTATTATTCTATCCATCTGTCGCGACCGCAGCATAGCCCAAATACACATCACGATTTCTGCGATCACGGTTTTATTCTTGTAGAATAGTCTATCTTTCTATGAGTAAAGGTTACTACTATCTGTGGTTGCGCAACATGTTTATTTGGCTTGTTTGACATATTATATACAAAAACTTTAACTTAGGTATGTATATTTATTAGACAATATACGTATATTTAAATATATTCTTACCATGTTTTGCGTATACATAAAGTGAACTTTGTTTCCAGCGACGCTTTTTTGCCCTTTCTGAAGCTGTACCTTCGCATTTGTGATATTCCATTGTACCCTCGCATTTCTAATGTATATTTTGCAGACCTCCTGCTTTTTCTATGTGCTCTCTGTTGCAACTATAATTTCGGTGCAATTACTTACAATACTCGACCGGTCACAGCCGCGCCCACGCAATACATTGGAACGAAGGACAGCATCACTCAACTATTTTCCTGGCCATTGCATATATGTACAAAATTGTAAACAAGCTTCTTGAATGACAAAGATTCCTTAAAATATTTGTCCTCAACTTGATCATTCATACCAGGGACATGCACTACTTTGCTGGTTCGCAACTGATATAGTTCGAAAATTCATGCGACATTTTCTTTACTTATTAAATCGACTAAAAAAGATGGAGGCATTGATATCAGTTATTTCTAGCACAGTTTTTGGGACATACGAATATATTTTTTATGAAAACTACATATTTTACTTGTCTTGACAGTGCCTACCGTGCAAGAATTTGTTTTCAGCATCTAATACGCAATAATATTGGCAATGGCAATGCACTGTGATTAATGTATTTGATCTCTCTACAAACTCTATAAGGAGGAGGCCGCGCTGCAACATGAGCCCCCCTCGAACAAAATTTCTGGCTACGCCACTGGTAGACGGCGCGGGATCGATAGGGCTGGGGCAGCCCACTCCCCACGACACGGGCACAAAGGGCCATCTCCTTCCCTCTCCTGCCTAGCCTTGGCTGCACAGCCACATAAAGTTGTCCGGGAGTATAGAGCAGTTTGGCAGGACAGAGTAGTTGGCTATAGGTCCACTTCCATTTATGCAATGAATCCATAATTCCAATAAGTCTGTTACATAGGTGGGCGGCCAGCACCGACGAAGGAGAAAAAGCATAACGATGACGAAGCTGACGAAGCTCAGGATGGCGCTCACGAACGCTGTATTGTTGTTGTTCTGAGGCAACAACAACAACTGCTGAGCAGCACCGTGTTCGCAAACATTGCGGCTGTCCACATTAATCGTGTTATTCACCACTTTACAGGTGTTTAACAAGCAGTTAATGCACTTCAGTAGACTGCCAATTGACCGCCAAGAGCGCAGATATTTCAGAATAAGCACGTAAAATTACCTTAGTTTGCGATGCATACCACAGAGTTTAGTCTACCTGCATCACTGTTCACATCAGCGCCTTTTTCAATACCAACGCAACGGTCATCGACACATAGACACTGCAAACCCAGTAATTTGTAACGATATAAAATAAATCACTCCCCAGCTTTTTGGCCTTGATGGAAGTATAGGCTTCAGCATACTTTACACAATGATAGCTTATCAGGGTACTCTTGCGATGTTTAGAGCTCTGGAGGCGAGCGTGGCAGAACACGGATGGCGCTGCACTGTCATCGTGTGTAGAGTGCCTGGATATCCGCTCGCCTCCGTGGCGCTGACCATCGAGGCACCCTAACAGCATCAGAGCATCGTGTGGCACACAAGTGGAAGCCACCAAAAGCACAACCTCCAATTATGTCACACCTGCCTGCAGCAGCATCTTGATGTGGGGAGAAATATAAAATCGCCCATGTCCTGCATGATGTCGGTGCACGGTAAAGAGCAATTGGCGGTGGAAATAATCCTTAACACTTCGCTACAGCGTCTCTCACAAGCCAGGTGCAGTTCAAGGACATTAAAATCTACATTTCATACCATACTGTACCATACCATAACACACCATCACAGTCTAAACATTTTTCAGGCTTGCTACGGAAGGATCCAGACATACTTATGCTAACGAATTCTGGCTGAGGAAGTAATGAACCACAATGTTTACTATTAACTTTTGAGTCTAATAAAACCTCATTCATCCCATCGTAAGTTTTTTCGTCACTCGTGTTCACGACATCGATTCCCTTGCATAGCATAAGCATTTCATGTCCGACATTCTTGGATAAAAATTTAGAATATTAGAAAATTGTAACGCACTGTTATTAAAAAATTGAGGGTAATGATCCATTCTTCTGATGTGCAGCAAAATTTTTCGTTTAAATTTTTTCCATCACGCGCATCGAGCAGTTCAGACTGCCATAGAAAACTAATGGGGAACGCTTTTGACGATCCTGTCAACGGGAGATTTGCGGATATATTGATAGCTATAGTGGCATCTTACAATTTGTGAAAAAAAATGAGTTCATAACCTCTTTCCTCAGAATTGTTGGTATGAAATAACGAAGACATGATTGTTCAACAAAGGTTAAATGTAATATTTCTCGTTTATCGCTTCCTATCTAAATTCAAATAATTCAAATTTTTTGGCATATAAGAGAAACAGAACTGCCTGCACAGAGAACCGGTCAGGAAAATAGCGCGAACAAACTGTGCACCGTATGGCCGAATTAACTTCCGGAATTTGATGATGATGATGTTGATGATGATGATGATGATGATGATGACGACGAATTTTTATGGCGCAAGAGCATCTGTGGCCAAAGAACGCCATGGCACAGGGTTTTTATTCTACTCGAGATGAGGTGAAAAACCCATTTCCCGGGCATTTCTTCCTAAAGAAGCCGAGCACCAGGCAGGGGAATGCTTGTACCCATTGTACCACCGGTGGCTACCCGGCGGAGCTGGGGATCGTACCCCGCACCTCCCTCAAATATTCCGGAATTTCTGTATGCGTCTCGTTATAGAGGAACATGCTTTTCATTCAGGCTCAACAGCTAAAGTGGAAATTGATCAGACTATTTTTCAAAGGATATAAACTAACTAGCCAACTGTAGATCAGCTCATGAAGTTGTCAGGATAATGTAACACTAATAAATCTTCTGTGCAGATATTACCGCAGTGTCCGCGGTGTTAGGGCTAACCAAACGTGGCATTTATGCGTTAAATACTAGTCTTGTTTTCGTTAAAAAATTCCAAAATTGTTCGCAGAAATTGCAGTTTTTGTGGAGCATGAAATTAAGATTATTGTAACCAAGTTTCACTTTGTAGGAACTTTATACAATGTTCTTTTCGCGCATAGCAGTTCTTGTGAGTTGCACCAGCGGCACAACAATAAGCGTCGAAGTCGATTATGAACTCTGCTCAAAAAGACGCTTTACCCTGAGCCCGAAAAGAAAATTATGATTGTCGTCATGCTTTCCACAGAGGGACGGAAAAGAAATGATGCTAATTCCTTTTCACACGTATGACGCAGTTATTTCCTCAGAAAATGTGAAGATAAAATTTATGGTCGAGCACGGAAGGTTGTAAATGAATTTGCCTCTGAACCTGCTTGACATGCTAACTCGTTTCCACACTTCACAGAGTAGGTGCAGTGCACTTGATGATTTCCTCTCCCTTGCATCAGCGATTTACCTTTACAATACTCTACGACCGCATTTACGACTGAAAGGTCCATTACGCAATTTTCCAATGTCGTTTGCAATGGTAAACGCGCAATAGCAAGTCCAATAATTTCACGAAGCAACAAGGATTATTTGACACAATCTCAAATTGAATCACCGCTTCGTAGCACCATGCGCTACGAAAGCAAACCATAGATAAGGGCCACAGGGGGTTAATATTCGCAGCTTGGGATCATCGCTCCGAACGTGAACTGAATTCATAGTGCGCAGGCACCTTTGCATTTGTTCCCAATCATAATGCGGCCGTCCGGGCGACCGCGAATCAAACCTGCAACATCGTGCTCCTCAGCAGGACGCCTCAGCTGCGAAGCCGCTGCAGCGGCTGCCCACCGATGTCTTCGAACCTTCTCGTTGTAAAGGCAGCCAGCCTCATATGAGCGCAAATTGTGGCCTCCTCTCCGTAGTGACCCCGCAGTCCCCCGGATGTTGTTTAGCATGCGCTGCACGCGTTCTATCCCATTGTTCGCAGCAGTCACAGCCACTCGCTTGGCCGCACCCGTGCCACACCGCCTGTATACCGGGACACGCACGAAGAAGTCGTGTCATTCCAACAGAGGCCAACAGCCGCTGCCCAGCGCAAGATGGCTCCACGTAATTATTGAGCGCATCCCCTCTAGCTCACAGAGTACGAACTTATTCCAACAGGCTAGCCGTTTTGTGTTTGTGGCCCGGTACATCGATTATTTTGGGTGCGCCAACGGGAATCGAGACTGCATCGCAGCCGTTTTCATCAATAAAATAACGTCGAAACCGATGAAAGCAACGACAGGAAGGTTATCGTTGGGATAGTCATGAATGGGAGAACTTTACTTCCACAAAAATTAGTGGCCATAGATAGTCGTTATTTTTTCTTTAGAACACGTCATGAGTAGCATGGCGTTATCGCTGTAAATACCAGCACGGTGGCTCCTTGGAGAAACTTCATATCCCGCTTATCGAAGTTCTTTTTAAACATGCAACATGTCGCATAAGCGCAAGTGAGGTCACTCAGCTCCGTTCTTTGCATTACTTTAATCTCTTGCGAACCGTTGGGCAGCGACTAGTTTTCACGGACACTGAGTGCAATTTTCTTTATAACCCCGCTTCGCCAAGCATAAATTTCTACACCTTCTGTTGGGTTCCTGGGCATACGGCGAGACCTCCGGTAATTCTCTCTCTCTCTCTCTCTCTCTCTCTCTCTCTCTCTCTCTCTCTCTCTCTCTCTCTCTCTCTCTCTTCTCTCTCTCTTTCAGTTACCGTTCCGGATCTCTAGCGTGCTACTGGCCCGCACAGGAAACTCAAACGGCTACATTTAGTGCCACTCCGAAGGACCCCACCCTCAAAAGCCGTATACCTGTTTCTGCCAAACGCGCAGCGCATGTCAAAGTAGGTGAAACCTAACAATATCGAGGCACGCAAACCCCGCGCACGCGGACAGCCGCCTTTTCGCATTCGCCAATGAAGTCAACGAGAAGGGGGGAAAAGGGAAAAACGCCGCACGCATCGACTCGCCTCCATACGCCCCCCAATCACCTCCGCTGTCAAACGCCCCGTGGTTACACGCTGCATTGATTAGCAATTAGGGCATCGCCTTGTTACGTCGCCCAGTGGCCGTCGGGCAAGCTTCGCCCGCTGCTAGCAACCCGTCCGCGTAACGACTAATCGCGGAAGGGCCGCTCGCTCGGCCCGTCGAGCTTCTTTTATTTTTTTTCTTCGTGTTTCCTTCGCCCTTCTAATTCCTCGTTCCGTCTCCCAAGGATGCCGGGTCGCTTTTCTGCTCTTATCTGCAGGGTGGAGAGAGGGGACCTGTGCCGTCCGCACATGCGTGCGGACGCATAATGAAAGGAAGCCTGCGCGGGGCCAGCACGACCGAACAGTCTCGCACCGCTGGTTCTTCGCGGACTAACCAGCGCGGAGGAATCGCATTAGCGAGCTCGTAACAAGCGTACGTGCTGCTGAGATGGAAACAGGTGGAGGCAAAAGAAAAAATAAAAACGCCCAAGTCTTCGTGCAGCTTCATGCGCGCTATATACCGTGGAGAAAAAAAGCGGACAGACTCATTCGTACACTGGCGGACGCCGAATGCGGCGCACAGCCGGGAGATCATGATACGAGCGAATGCGAGCACCGTCTATATATAGGGACTGCGTGCAGAAAACGAGATAAATTGTCCCAGCTTTTATCCTTTTTTTTTTGTCCAGACGCTTATGAGTGCGTGTTGAACAAAATTTTGTTATCCCTTGTCCTAGTCAGCCCATTGCCTCGACATTATATCCATGCTCTCACTAGATTTTGGAGAATCTGAAACGGGAAAGAAGTACATGTCTAAAAAAGAACCTCTCTTATAATGACAACGACCGTTTTATTTCACCTACGCCCCAAATCACTAGCATTTTAATTTTATTTTCCCCGAAGTAGCCTCATACTGCGCGGGAGTACACATACGCATGAACAGGAAAGGCGTATCATGTTCTAAGACGACTAGGCTATGGGCCATTTTGGCTGCTGCATGTGCCATCTCCTTCACCCGCTTACGTCCTTCGACCTGAACAGTGCGCGCGGCCTCCTTGGCTGTTTTTGAGACTTGAGTTGCCACCGCCATCAGGAGATTTTTCATGCTAGGCAGCGCTCAGTGTCCCTCGGTGTTTTCGCTGCTTGAATCGCCATAGCGCTTGCACACTCTTCGGCCTTCGCAACGCGTTAGGTCACCCAGGCCGCTTTCTCACCTTTGTGCGCGGCTACATAATGCTGCCGTCAGCGACATAGGCGAGCCTCTCCATCTGTTGACACACTCAGTTTTGCGGTACGGTCTAGGCTGTAGCGCTATCTACTTCCATCGAGCATTTGGCAGCGCAGAACCAACGAATGAAAGATCAAGAAAATTATTTAAAAAACGCAGCGTGAGAGGCTGCGGCGATGACTGCGTGGCCCGAGACATTGGAAAATAAATGTGCTCTGTTTGCGAAGGGCGCTGTTTCGAATCCCGCTCTTGAATAGGAAAGTATTTTTTGTTGTTTTTTGTTTTTGCTGGAGGCCGCTCGGATGGGAAATTTATGAATATTTCGGAGATGTTCGGCCTCGAATTCGCCGAGGTTTTCGGACGCTGTTCACATGACTTTGCCGAGAATGGGAGCTTAAAGGATTCCATGCTTAACAAGACGAAGATTTTTTCGAAGTTAGCCCGGCGCATACAGTTGAACTTCAACGATCGATATCAGCCTATATACAGAAGGCTACCTAGAAGGCTACCTGGAATGAAAATTTCGTACGTCAGATCTGCAGAGCATGTGCTGAAGGCAGCCGGCAGCAGTCGTAGGCGTCGACTGTGGACAGCAAATTTGGCTGTTTTCATTAACGCATGCGGCGTCCGAACGTATTTTTGGGTAAAGCGATTTAAAATCGAGCGTTGGTGACATCCGAGGAAGCAGATACAATAAGCGCGAAGCGCCGAACCTACGCGAAGCGTGTCTCAAGCAGGCGATAACATCATCGACGCATATTGCAGTGTTATTGTAATGCATAAACGAGTGAAACTACAATTTCTGAGCAAGAGTACGTAATATTTAATATAAGGAGAGCCCACCTTGCGTTTCATGCCAAGCAAACGAGCCGCACTGTTTGTGCACAGCTATTTAAGCAACCTCAGCACGGGGCTGCAGTTGTCGTAATAGTCGCATTCCTGGGGGACTTTGCGCACGCACAGTAACTGCTAAATGATGTACTATTACCTTGAAGCACCAATTTAGGCGGCGCCCGACTATTCGTCGGTGCGGGCAGTTAAACATTCGAGTCGCGTTGGGTTTCTCCAGCGGCTTGGTTCTGCAAGCCAGTGCTACGAGTCGAAAGGAATGTATACGTTCGACTTACACACGCGCACATGCAGCGGAGAAGCCGTCACATTCGGCACTTTTCTCTGCTCCTTTCGCGCCTCAAGTAGTGTTCCTGTATATGCAACCACAGTGCTCACTGCGAAAGCATGTGTAGGAACAAGCCGCAAGCTTACCCAAGTCTACCCTTGTGATAACTTGAGTTTATTTATCGAGCCGATGAATAGCGGGCAAGAACTTGACAGCCAGCGATAGAACGCCAGGCCTTTCACGGGGCACATCGGAGAAGGCATGCACGGCACGTGTCGCTTTTCGCATACGGGAGCACTTGACTGCTCAAAAGAGACCGCACTCATAACATATAAATAACATGATTCTAGGTGTAAATAATTAAGCGGGGGTACAACATCAATTTCTCTCCCCTCAATAATCAGAAAACGGGCGCCATGAGCAAGTCCTCTTTCATAAGGATCACTAAGCTAGCGTACTAAGCTGAAGGATTACGAAAATAAAACACGGAAAATGCATTTTATTTCGCTAAGCAAAAAAAAAAAACTTTTCGAGCTGCCGCCGTCCACGGTGTGCATGCCAGCGCCTCAACGCAGCCAACAGCGCGGCAGACAACGCGGGGCGGGTATGCCCTAGTGACGTCAGCGATCAGATGTCACAGCAGCAAGCAGTTCGCAAAAGAAACGAAAAAAAATCGTTTTAATAATATCTACCGTACAGAATCAACTGAAACTTCGGGGAATTGTAACTTAACGTGTTAGGAATTAAATGCCAAAACCAGGGTATGCGCGAAAATAGGCTGTCGTGGCGCCTTTAAGCGCAACAATAATGGTGCAAACTGATTCGCGTAAAGTTGGACTCTTAATGCCAATTTCCTATAGCAAACCTGGATCTCCCACCTTTACCAAATAAATCAGGACGCGCTCACAAAATTAAAGCACCCCCACCAAGGGAGTAATTCAATATGTGCACAGCATGCCGCACTGCAGACGAGTGTGTCGATGCAGCGTTGGCAATCCCCTGCAGTTACACGTATTGCGTCCGTTCTGATCACCTTTCACGGTATTTGCTTCGTCGACGGCGCTTGCTGCGACGCATAGACTCGGCCAGTGCGTGCCGTACAAAAAGCGAGCTTATCGTCGCCCACTCGCAGCAGGAGCCCCAGCGACGGCAGTGTAGCACCGAGTTTAAAGAAGATCGTAATCGCAAGCGGACACAAAGTGCGTGTTCTGCGGCGTATGCCGCACGCATTGTGTAAGAATGCGCGGTGTGCCCCGCACTTAGACCAGTTGACCCTCGCCTACTTGCTAGCTGCGAAGGGACAGCGCCTGATGCAATGTAGACGGCAACAGAAGCGCATGTACATGCCACCAGTGTGCCGCCCATTTCTTCACGCGCCCTGGTGGAGTGAGCAAGAGAAACCACCTGCGTGAATTGACTGATTAGGGAAGCCGGCGTGCAAAGAAGCGCCCTCAGGGATTCTCGAATCGCCATCTGTCTTTCGTGGCGCATACGTTAGCTACAATCTATGCATTCTTCACGCGCAAGCTGCGCGCAGAATGTTCGCGGATCAGCCCTCAATTGGTCGAAAGGTTCTTAGGAATGCTTATGACCTGTTTGCACCGCAAGGTCAGAGGAAATAGTGTTCGAAAATGGCTTCTGGTGAGGTAACGCTTATATGACGTTGAAGAGAAAGAGCAGTATCAGGGGACGCTCCATGTAGACTCTTTCTCAACAGGAAGCAACACTTCTCGGTGCTCAGTCATCGACGTGAGAAAAATTAAAAGTACGAGAGTTTGATTCGTTGGCGGCGATGCTAAGTTTATTACCACACAATGTATTTCAAACAGTCAAATGTAAGGCACTGCAGCGCAGGTGATTCGCTCGGGTAACGGTTCAGTCCGGTTCGTGAAACATAACAAGCTGCGTACCGAGCGCAAAGAACGACGCAGGAGAAAATCTGTGTTCCTGTTCTTGTGTGTCTTTTCTCCCACGCTCTGCGACCCTTAGCACGTGATCCTTATAACAGCACTGAAAGGATTGGAACGAGCAGAAAAACGAGAACGAGCAAAGAAACCGCCATTCCCTCCTCATTCAATCCGACCTTGGGCAAATGCGACTACCGCTTTGAAGTGAGCGTAGACCGCCATAAGTGCCGAGGATGCTGGTAAACACTGTATACACCGCCTTTGTGTTAAGCACATTATAGCTTCAGGCAGCGAAGTAAGATGGGGAAAATGTTTATGCTTTATGCGGATTTGGCGTCCCAAAGCGACTCCGGCTATGAGGGACGCCGTAGTGAAGGGATCCGGAAATTTCGACCACCTGGGGTTTAACTTGCGCTCACATCCCACGGTACACGAGCCTCTAGAATTTCGCCTCCATCGAAATTCTATCAAAGAGGTAAGTCATGTGGCCTGCGTAAAGGTCAGTACAAGTGGCGATCTTGCTTGCAGTTCAGGTTCATCTCCCAAGACTTACTCCCACAGGACTTACTCCCGAATGCAAAGCCAAACCGGGCGGCAATAGTTCCTCTCTGCTTAAATAACCCGACTAACAAGAACACTACGTCGCTCCTCCATCCCTCTCACAAATGAAGACTGGCTCAATCCCGGCGCCAGACTTTCGAAATAGCCCCAAGCAGGTTCACGACGTCGTGGGAACGTAGTAAACTCTGACCGCCACACACAACAGCACAGTAATAAAGTTGATCGCCATCTCTCTCACGCGGACGATGACCACAGCTGCCGCTAAGCAGGGGCGCATTGGGAAGCCAGGACACGTCCTGAGGGCATGCGCCAGAACGCTCTGAAGCGTGCAGGCGTTCGTCTTGCAAGTGTCCCCGACTGGCTGTACCGTAAAAGAGCTATGTATGCTGTAGTGCATAAGTGTAGCTCCGGTTGGACGGATAAGCCGCGGCGGACCATGCTGAGGACTGCAAACATGTGGCTAAACAACACCAGTCTCTTCTTGAAGCTCTATGCATGGGCGGCTTGACGAAGGTTTCGAAAACACGAGCAATTCTTGTTGTTGTTTTTTTGCGTGTGGTTTCGAGAAACTCGCATAGAGCACTCAGGAGCGGGCATTGCATATTTCTCCAGAGCACCTGAACACCGCCGCATTGGCGGAGACGATGGCGCGGACGAAGCCCCTCCATCGGCTCTCGGCAACAATAGAAGATTCCACTTCGATTTCGACAACGGACGCAGCGGGCAGGGTTCGCTCGCTTACGCGTGAGCTCGCGTTGGCCTTGCAGTGTTCAAACGGTCTCACGAACTATCGTGAACGCCCCCTGAACCCTGACCAGCGGCTCCGTCTTCCGTCCGGTACGCTATGACGTGAAGCAACCGTGCTTTGTCGTCTAAGGCTCGATGTTGCAGTCGCCAGCCCGCGTCTCTTTTTTACCGGTGTGGTCACCAGCCCTGCATGTGACACCTCTGTCTGTGGCGACGCGACGGAGCATCTTTGTGTGTAGCGTCGATTTAGTGTGGAAACGCAAGCGCTCAGCCTTGCACTAGGCAACCGCACGCTGTCGAGGAACGGCATCTTTGGCAATAAATGCCGATGATGGTCGGCTTTGGAGTCACATATCCGTTACTCTGCTTTTTGCGGCCATCAGGTTTTTTTCTCCGGAGACGGTGGCAGTGTCGCACGCAATCTTTCGTCTGTGTGCCCACTGTGTTTTTACTCATTTTCTCCGCCACTGCTTCCTCACCCTTTAATCCTGCACTAATGCAAGACGGCCAACCGGAACCTCTTGTGGTTAAGATCACTGCCTTTTTTGGCAGCGTAATTCCTTTCCTCCAAGCTAGCAAAACAAGCCGTTTTTTTATGCACGCAACATCGCGATGCCTGTCTTCAATATGTGACCGACACCGGAAGCTTAACTTTATATAGTCTGGAAGTGCGTGCCTCGGTTATTGGCTGCAAATATTTTCGATCCTCCAAGCTGGAGCAGGTATTTGGTGTGGATCGGAAAGTTCAGGTCGAAATCCTGGTGCCACAATAGCCGACTGCATTCCACGTGGACGGGATTCTTGCTCAGTAGAACTCACCGTGCCGGTGCGACGTCAATGAGGAGCGCATGCCTCCGAATGTCCAACGTCGATGATGGCGACGGCCATTGTTAAGGAGGACTGGCTTGTTAATTTGAGTGACGTGTACTTTCAGGCCTTATTTTTGAAGACCCTAGGGTCTCCCTTCTCACTATTCTATGCAGTTTTTCACACAGCAGGCAGGTACGAAAGAAAAGGTGTTTTGTTTATCCCTTACTGCCGTGAACCTTTGACTTTCAGCACGACTCAACATTAAGAAGAATTGCGCATTTTTTACAGCATATGCTTCAGGCGGCAATGAAATTCCTCCGTTACATCATCCCAATGTGAGTCCGACCTATCACAAACCTATCACAGGGAAAGAAGAGCAAGAAAGAGCAGAGGTGCTAAATAGAAATAAGAGGTGAAATAGTGTAAACAGATTCGGTTGGTTGGTCAGCACTGGGAGGAGGGGAGAAAGGACCGAAACGAAAAGAGCACAGATGCAGCGCGTACACACTTATGTGCATAGTCTACATAAATGGCAATTTAGGCCTGCCAACCTGAAGCACAGCAGATGAATACGAAATGTTTTGTGGGCCTTGGAACAGTGCGGCCGCGGTCTGAAAAGCTTATAGCGTCGGAGTAAGGGTTGGTGCCCAGCTGCCCTAAAGCCGTCCTCAAGACCAAGCTGGTGTGGTTGAAACGAGGACAGTAGAAGAAGATGTACACAATGGATTTACAGCGAAAGCTATTATACGGAGCTGGTCTAATGGTTAGGGGAATCTCCCAAGGTGAAGTAGATTTGTAATGAGGGAGTAATTACTCATTGGCACCCACCCAAGCGCCCTCCCTGGTAGCGCACTTTCATTTTTCACAAAATCATTAGTCGGGCTGTATACTGTTCCACGTAAGTATAACTCCTTGTCACGAGCCAGTTCATGTCCACTGTCAGACAAAAGCCTTTCTCACCGATCTCTAATTAACCCTGTCCTGCAAAAGCCTCGGTCATCCTAACCCCGAAAATTTCCTCATATCGATTGCTCCTCCCCGGATTTCTGCCTCCTCCTCGCACATTTCCCTTCTCTCCTATTACTCTCTGTTACCGTAACTTACCATTGGTTACATCTGGTCACCGCATCTGTCCCTCTCAAGTCCTTTTCACCTTCTTGATTTAGGGTATGACGTCATGACCGGAAGTTCGTTCTCTAATCTACGGTGCTCTCTTCCTACCTCCTAAAGTTGCCTTATCATCTTCCTTTACGTAGCTTACTGCGTTGCCCTCAATTCGGTTTGAAGCCGTTCTCGTAGCCTTGCGGTTTAGGGTCCATAATTTAGCACTGGTAAAGTACAGCTATTGCGTACTTTTCATTCGAGGGCTATCGGTAGGCTGTTGTTCATAACTTGACATTGCCTGACAAATGAACTCCAACGCACTCTAATTGTTCATGTCATTTATTTCCCATTGCCCGGACCTGCCGTCACTACTTGGCCTAGATAGATATTCCCCCTTACTACGTCTATTGCCCTATTATACCTCACTTACTGCTTCGAACACGTCACTTGTTCCATTCAAAGAGTGATGAACGATGGTTTATGTTTTTTTATATGGTTTATATGGGTTTAACGTCCCAAAGCGACTAAGGCTATGAGAGACGCCGTAGTGAAGGGCTCCGGAAATTTCGACCACCAGGGGTTCTTTAACGTGCACTGACATCGCACAGTACACGGGCTTCTAGAATCTCGCCTCCATCGAAATTCGACCGCCGCAACCGGGATCGAACCAGCGTCTTTCAGGCCACCAACCGAGCGCCATAACCACTCAGCCACCGCGGCGGCTGAACGTTGGTTTAGTTTTATTCATACATATATATGAAGTGTTAAGTTTATGCCTTTGTACTTTGCCTGCTTACGTACCTAATCACGGGCTGGAATTCATACCCTGAGTTACTTAGCAGGACAGTGTCATCAGCAGACAGCAGGTTAGCAAGATGTTCGCCGTTGGCGCTTGCATCGATTTACTGAATACCGCTCGTAGCCAAACCTGACAATCATCCGTGATTAGGAATCTTTTATTGTGGACGACTGTGATCACTGTCGTTTCCAAATGTGAATTCGCATATGTATATGCGACGCTGTGTCTAAGGCGGCACAAGGTTGCCTCGCAGCAGGAGAGGCTGAGTGGCAAGCATAACTTGCCAGCAAAAGCAAAAGAGGATCAGCAGTATACAGAGGACAGCATGAAGTTGCAATAAGGAGCGGCTATGACGAACCGTGGACATGGTTGCTCGCAGCGATGGCTGAAACTGCACTCAAGCGTGCATATATCTAGTGGCACCTGTGACAATAAGTGATGCTAGTGTCAAGTAAGAGGTAAATGTTTCGTCTTTCGTCTCGTAAGACATTTCAGTTGGTTCCCAGATAATGCGGCTTTAGTTCTCTATTATCCGTTGTCACTTGTTTCGGTGTAATGCGGCTTTAGTTCTCTATTAGTCGTTGTCAGTTGTTTCGTTGAAGTGTGATGTGCATACAAAGGAGGTAGCTTATTGTTCCAGTTGTCTTTATAGCTCCTGATAAGTAGTGCTTTCAAGCAGCGATCACATCAGCCGTGCCAAGTTAGCTCGTAATAGGGAGCGTTTAGGACAGTGTCTAGGGCGTCCAGCCAGCGCTTTCACTCCATATATGTGTTGTTAACGGTGCGTGCTCTTTTTTGATGACGCGTTTCAGATCGCGTGCTCTCATTCGTTTAGCACGTGGCGTAAGATCCACACTGACTCGCAGCCTCAACATACTGCCTTATTTTATCGCTTTTAAAATATTCGCCGGTTACCTCTCGCAGTTCACATTATCATCAATAAACTAACTAACCACTACGCAGCAGAGGTTCGCTGTCGCTTAGTTTCCGCGACCTCCAGCATAACTGAGCTTAGTGGAAGAAACGTGACACACAACTTCTATTCCTGCAAAAAAAGAGCACAGCTGACGGCATATTCGCAACTACCGCTACTGCACCGGTATAAGCACTGAGCTCATCAATCAATCCACCACCAAAAGAAAGTAAGTGCTAAGTAGCACTTATCACGCGATCGAGGCCACGCCTGTCGCCTCAAACAAAACGACGCAGTCTTCAAGACGTCACAGACTAATACGATCTGGTCAAAAGAAAAAAAAAGAAAGAAACAAGCTCGCTAGACGCTCGTTCCTTCGCTTTTCAGCTGGCTCGACGTTTTGAGAACAACGCCACTCGGACGGAGCTCGAGAGCCAGTGGGCGAAAAGGGGACGCTTACGTTTCCTCGCATCCTCCGCAGTGTGGTGACGCGATCCGGCCAACTAATCCATCCGGGGTCCCATCACCGGGCGCACAAAAAAATCTCGGGCGCTTTCCAAGTTTCCGTCAGCCGGCACCGCGGGCACACGTCGTCGGCATAGCCGCGTCTCCCTCGTCCCCCGAGCGCGCACGGCAGAGCGAGCGATGGCGCGCTAGAAGCACGGCTGGACACAAGGACTCCCTCCCGGGCCGCCGCGCTGTGAGTGGGGGCTGACGCAGCGGGCGACTCGCCGAACAAGCGCTCTACACGACACGGACACGGCAGAAGCAGCAGCAGCAGATGGCGGTGGAACGCGCGCCGCGCTTGACTTTCGCGGCGGGTGTCGTCCCCGGGCCGCTCGGGGGTCGACGGCGGGAAACCTGCTCGGCGAGAAACCGCCGGCCGAAGTGGGAGACCCCGTCCACTCTGGCACTGTACCGCCAGCACCAGCGCCGACGCCACGACACAGCGCCGAGCGAACCACACTGCACAGCCGAAACGGTAATTACGGCCGCGCGCGCGCTCGCGCCGTCGAAAGAAAGTCGTCCAGGGCAGGCGAGACCGGCTCTCTCGCACCGCCGCTCTCGCTTACTTCCCGTTTCTTTGTACACTTGGGAATTCGCTCACTTTCTTGCTTTTTTTTTCCTTCTTCTTCCCTCTGTCTCGTATTCTTTCTTTTCATTTTTTGTTTTTCCTTTCGCTGCCAGCGTCTTTCGTAGATGGAGGCAGATAGAGAGCGAGGCCTTGAAGACGGCAATGCGCGCCGCCGCCGCCGGTCAGGCTGGTTGTTCGGCCGGTGGCTGCCTGACCGAGGAGGATAAGGCTATGCAAGCGCCAGGCAGCAGGTCCCCCCTACGTGGCCAAGCGTCGCCCCCGTGCCAGTGCCCGCCGCCGCCGGCGCAATGATGCGTGCGCCTGGCGCTGCGTCGATGAACGAGGATTCATTGTTCCTCCCTTCCGCCGCTTCCTCCCTCTCTTAAAAGTCGGCGCCAGGCTCGAGGAAACACTCGGCCGACGTCGTAAGAACTCGACGAGCAGTCCCCTCTTCCCGATTCCGAGGCGGAAGGGAGGTGCCGCAGAAGAGTCGTGAGCCGGAGATGAATGGCTAACTCACTCTCGGCAGCTGCAGACGGATGACATACAGACACACACGCGCACATGGCTCGCAGTGATTGTTATCCCGTCGACAGGAGAGGATTGTGGATCTGGCTGCTCCTGTCGGTGGTGTGCTTTTCTGCTGCGCCAGTGCGAGCGGCACATTTTTGCTCCTAATGGGAAGAAATAAACGAATGTGAAGAGTTCCGGCTACCTACCGCCGCTGCCGCCGCCTTGGTTTGCGACGGAGGGCCCTGGAGGCATTCAACGCCTCTTTAACTGCGCCGATCTGCTTCCGTGTTTCATACGCAAAGAGGGCAAAACCAAAAAGCACTATCGTGGAAGGAAGGCGAGGAGCAAGTCTGCGGAGTAAAACAAGTAGGCTGGGAAGACAGAGCGCAAACAGTTTCCACCTCGTAGGGTGTACATAGCTGCGAAGCCAACCGTTCGCCATGCGTGAATGATCGCCTTTTTGTACACTCTTCGTACACGCTGGTGAGTGATGTGGGCTCTAGAGATACAGTATACAGGCTAGCTGAAAAGCAACTGAATGTCATTTCCGTACAACGAACCTGTAGGCTAAGTGAAATGTACACGAAGCATAACATGACTCCGGCTTAGGCGAACCAAATAATGTTGACGTTATCGAGGTGATGGCAAGAAAGTAGCCATAAAATAAATATGCCGACCCAAGCGTTGACAGAGAGCGGGATAACAGGGCTAGCTCTTCCTACCCCTTTCCCCCTCTTGAACACTGTTGACCGTACATTCAACGCAGCTTACCCTTCCACTAACCCTGCCTCTAACAGCCTCTAGCGCCTCACAGCATCCCGCCAGAGGTGACCAGGACGTGAAGCTCAAGACTGTGAAGAACGCAAAGCCCTTCGAAAATTACGTGCAGCACATCGTAGCCTACTGCATCTTGAGTGCCCAGTGGTTCTTGGCTCTGCAGGCCAAAGGAGGGCACCACCCCGATGTTATCTCTTCGGATCTAAAAAAAACGCGCAAAAATCTGGTTGCTCTGGTCGTCACTCGAAGCGTATGGCTTGAGCTGAGGCCAGGCCTTTTTTTTGTGCTTCATCCAACAGTATGCCTCTCACCGTCCGCTTGAATGATCTTGGAAAGTAAGGAAGACATCATGTGCAATAGAACAGCATGCATGCGCGGAAAGGCCTTCAGGAGGCCCAGGGAGAGGCTGGATCAGTGGTAGGCCAACAGACGTAATATGAGGTCAATCAAAAATTTAACATCGTGCGCCACTGGCGAGCTAGCCATTCCAATTACTGCTGGATGACAGCCGAGAACCAAAAGACCCAACGACCTGGTCATCGGAGCGCCGACTGGCATTCAGTGAGCCGCTGCCGGATCTCTGCGATCCAGCCTCATCATCAGTTTGATTAGAGGTCGTTTAAAGCGCTCCCCGAAAATTACGGACGTGAGTGATAATTACAGGCTTGATGAAGCTTCCTATTTACTCATGCGGCATACGAGAAAATTTTCAAGGTAACAGAGCAGCAGACTAAGGGCGATTAGGAAGTGGATGAGACAAACATGCTCAGTTTTCTTATTTGCGGAACGTAAATTCTGAGTCGAGAGGATTGAGACCTTTGTTCTCACCTTCACCATCATTATTCGATGAAAGAGTAACTACTATTATTAAACGATCTGACTATTTCAAGAATCTTATTGCGAAAGTAGTAGCAGTAGTAGTAGTAGTGACCGCAGCGGTTGCCTAGTGGTTGAGAATCCGCCTCGCATGCGGGAGGTGTGGGGCTCGATCCCCAGTGCCGCGGGTACCCACAGGTGATACAATGGGTACAAGCTTTCCCCTGCCTGGTGCTCGGCTTCTTTCGGGTTAAATGCTTGGGAAATGGGTCTTTGCCCCCCCCCCCCCCCCCCCACACACACACCTTGAGTAGAAGAAACAACCTTGTGTCATGACGCTCTTTGGCCTTAGATGCTCTTGCGCCATAACAATTTATCATCATTAGTAGTAGTACTAGTAGTAGTGAACTTTTATTTGCCAACAGATATAGGATTCGCTTCAGCCTATCCGCCTAGACGACGGCCTGGAGTCCTTGGACCTGGACGGCGATTTCGGCCCGTCGGACGATTCTCAAGTGAGTGAGTCTCAGAGTCTGAGCTGTGCATTAGAGTCTCCCAAAGATCCTCTGTCCTAGTTTCTTTGTGTATGTAGTATGCTTTAGGACAGGTCCATTCAATGTGTAAGAGATCTGCCCTACCCTGACATAACCGACATCTATCTGAGAATTGTCCCGGATACCGCTGGCGAAGACCAGGTGGGTTCGAATAAGTCCTCGCTTGTAATCTTCTCCAGATGTTTTCGAGATTCTTATTTAATTTCCTATTTGTTGGCGGGTATTCTACCCTGCTAAGCCGACAGTGCTGCGTGATCTCTCTGTAGCTGACTAGCCTATCTCTAACGAGGGTGTACTGAAAATTTCAGCCTGCCCAAAAAGTAAGACCGCGGGCAAGCTCTTGAGCTCCCTCGTTACCGTACAGTTCAGAGTGGGCTGGTGCCCAAACTAGTTGGATCATTCTGTCTTCTTATCTGATTGTGGCAACAAAAATAACAACCAAATTACCGTGCCAACCATCCAAAATTGCATATGTAATTGTTCTCATGTTAAAGTTTCATTTCAAATAGTTTGGGTTATCCAATATCCATTGTATTCCAAATGTTGGCATAAGCAAGTGCGTGAAGAGTCAGTCGTTAGCAATGACTTGTTGAGTTGTTACAGGAGAGCAAAAATGTTAGCATGGTGCTGGAGGAGGCTGCGTAATACAGGCAAGTTACAATGTATTTGCCTTGGCCCAGCAATGGCAAAGAATTCTCGAACGTTTGTTCATTCCGTCGGCGCGTTCAGTGCCACTACTTGCAAAAGTTGGAAATCTTGTCCAGACATTTATATCTGTTGCAATTGTAGAGGAGTCTGCGCTTGTGTAACCAACCATGTGCACCTGGCAACAAGGAAGCTATCTGCATACTGTCAAACAAGCTCTCTTTCCCTTCTCGGCGACCCGAGTGTGATGTTGTTATCCCTGCGGCCCACACGGCAGCAGACGATACAGCAAGTAGTTCCCACGCAAGACGCGAACAGCACGTCTCATGATGATGATCATGATGATGTCGTCAGGCTTAATGACTGCCTGACATGTTAAGCATTAGTGCTTGAGTTCCACGTCGGGGCAATATTGCTGTTGGGCATGTGATTTGTTGCTTCGTATATATATGTATATAACATATACGAGATACATACATGACGGAAGCCAACAGCCACCGAAACCGAGGAACATAGGGGATGTTATTTTTTAATTAGTGGTGTTCATCAATGGGAGATCACTGTGGTAAATATTTCAAAATCATTAATTAGAGAGCAGAAGAAAAACAACCACATACCGCCGGTGGCATCCGAACCCACGACCTCCAAATTTCGCGTATGGTGCTCCACCAACATAGCTCCTGCGACGGCTGTCCAACCTTCTGCTTTCGGGGGTATTTGTGTGTAGTGTTACTAACCTTGAGAGTGTTCACCAGCGCCACCCTCGTCCATAGCGGCGGACGTGGAACGTCCTGCATTGCTTATGGTGTCTTCGGCTGACGGCACTCGTGGAGTTTTCCACGCACTCGTGCGGTGCCCCACGTTCGGCTGGATTCCACTCGTGCAGTGCCTTACGTTCGGCTGGGACGAGCACGACACGAGTGCGCGCCACCGTGGAGACCGGCGGTGGAGCGCGGTGCAATCCCGTCGTGCAGATCGCGCTAGCAGACGTCGCGGGCGGACGATGCTGTTGGCGCAGACAATATCACTACACAGTGGCCGATAGGAAGCATCGACGAAGAGGAAAAAACGCGAAGCATCACAAGTGGGCATATTTTAAAGAAATGTTGAATATTGTAGCGGCTGCAATGCATCAAAACCAGCGAGCATAACGCCGTGGTGTGTCTGACAAACCTGCACAAGCACAGTCGCAGTATTTCATGAGCATGGTCGTGGTTCCCGCATTGCCCACCGTCGCTATGAACGCCGGTCCTGCGCGCTGTTACTGAAGGGGTTGTTGCTAACTGTACAAACTGCTGACTGCAGTCGTTGGCGTCGGCCGCTTGTAAAAATGGCCTCTGAGATTTGTGAGAGTCTCAGAGGCCAAGGTGAACAGAGGGCAGAAAGAGCAACGGCACTCTGAGAATGTTTTGCACGTTCGGCTGAGGTGCAAGTGGACGTGCCACTCGTGTAGTATTTGACGTCACTTCCTAATCACCGGCACGGAGGCAGTGCGGCTCAGCCGAAGACACCATTAGTCTTACTTAGTCTTAGGTTCACATCCCTCCGGCGGCATGTGGTTGTCTTTCTTCTGCTTTCTAATTAATTATCTTTAACTATTTACCCTATAAATATATCCTTGATGAGCACTACAGATTAAAAGAAACATCCTCTACGCTCCTCGGTTTCGGCGGTTGCTGGTTGCTGTCATGTTTGTCAGACAAGCCCCTTTTCCTTTACTTTTCTGCGCAATAGCTACGATGGCCTCGACTCTGGCAGCCCTGATGCCATGGGTAGCATAAGAAGGCTATCGCAGAGCTTCCGCCCTCACCGTTCGATCACGCTTCACGTGGCACTCGCGGTAATGCAGGACGTTCTACGTGCGCTGCTATGGACGAGGGTGGCGCTGGTGAACACTCTCAAGGTTAGGTAACGCTACATAAAAATACCCCCGTAGGCAGAAGATTGGACAGTCGTCGCCGTAGCTCAGTTGGTAGAGCACTGGACGCGCAATTCGGAGGTCGTGGATTCGGATCCCACTATCGGCATGTTTTGTTTTTCTACTGCTTTCTAATTGATTATCTTTAAATCTTTACTCTATTAATCTTCCATTGATGATCGCCACAAATTAAAAAAAGATCCCCTATGCTCCTTGGTTTCGGCGGCTGTTAGCTTCCGACATGTGCAGTCGTCCACAGACCTGTCTAGAGCGCTGGAACTCCGTGCCGTCTGCGCTCTGCAGCGAGCAGAGTGACGTCTAGCGGCGCCTCGTTCTAGACAGCTCATGTCTGATGCTCAGACGACACTCAAAGATGCACAATCTCGAACCAGGCGCTGCCGCTGGACGTCACTCTGCGCGCTGCGGAGCGCAGACGGCACACAGTTCCAGCGCTCTAGACAGGGCTGTGGATGAATGTACGTCATACGAGCCCCTCTTGTCCTTTCTTTTGTATGCTCAATACGAGACACATATTTCACTTGTATGAGTGTCAGTTTCTTAGTTCTGAGTGTAGGGTGCCTTGCTGCCCAAAGCCGCCGTTCTGAGTGGAGACACCTACGTGATTTTCGTGCTGAAACTCAGTCGATATCATTGATTGATTGATTGATTGATTGATTGATTGATTGATTGATTGATTGATTGATTGATTGATTGATTGATTGATTGATTGATTGTGACTGCATTGCATGATGCGTTAAAAGCGAAGGGCTGTATTTCTGGCTCTGTGGACCATGGCCGCGTACACTACTGCTGTGAGTCGCTGGAGTCTTGTTTCAAGTAAATAATTTGAAACTCATGAGTCTGTCTCATAATATGCACGCACAAAATATTTAAGATTCAGACTGAACAATCAGTCTTCAACGTGAACCTGTGTGCACCCTATATAGGCATATCGTAGCATCTTGGCTGAATGTGCGTGCAGTCACGGACAGATGCTTATGGGATGTAGGTTCGCATAAAAAAAAAAGTTATTTACGTGCGGTCACGCAAAGCTATTCAACGAAAATGCTTCACAAGTCACGAGGAGACATGCAAGTTGAATTCGCTCGAAAGAATACTAGCCGACTGTAGGTAGCGAGGGAACGCAGATTTTTTTTTTTTTCTCCGTGAATTGACATCCTGCGAACTGCTGCCCATAACTTCGCACTGTAAGAAAGAGGGAAAACGGCCACTGTACTCTCTTCGGCAGATGATTAGTCCTTTATAACTATAGGTTGGGCTTACAGTTTAAACAAAGAAAACGATAAAAGTACACCAAATTCATTTTAATAATTCTGTCCTAACTGGAAAAGGGCAGTATCCTTGACATACGTACATCGCATCTTGCTGGCTATTGAGCAGGAGTTACACTAAGTCAAAAGAGAGATCAGAGTATGAAAGGCAGGGGCTTGGTGAGATGGTGGTACCGTTCGATTAAGTTGTACAGTTGTGCGTTTTGAGGTATTGCGCCTCTACCTGACACTTCTCTGCAGGCCAGGAGGATCAACCTCCTCGTGTCACAGCTGAGCCCTCCTGCGACCTGCATCTCTGAAAAGTTCTTTAGACGCTGATTATGCCGACTGTCAATACCGGACCTCCCATAGAGCAGCAGCAAAAAGACAGTGCCCTACCTCTGCAAACACACTCTAGAATCGTTCAGTGAAAGCAAGCAATTCTACACACAGATTCAAACACAACTGTCTGCAAATCGTAACGCTTCCTACCAAACAATTACAGCAATATCTTTAAGTGAAGATATTCCTTTTTGCCGCTGCGTCACGCCGTTCGGAAGCCTCGGTTACATTTTCATACGCCCGTTTCGAAGCAGCGAGCTTACCTGGAAAGGAGCGTTACACAAACGTCTGATGTTTCCGGTCAAGCAAAACACATCCCACCTCTTTCAAATGCCGCGCGCGTTCACGTGATACCCCGCAAAGCGTACCTGCCTTAGGTTTATCGCTAGATAAATTAGGGTAGTTTTAGATTTGAAGCAGTACACGAAAGACACCGTGGACGTACATGGAATATTGTGCGAGAATATTGTGCTATCGGCGTCAAATGAAAGGCGAACAGCACAACTGCAAAGCGAAAACAGTAATAGAAAAAATATTTACTGGAGAGAAAATACAGCATGGATCGCTAACACTTCAACATAACGGCCTTCGTAGCACGTAAGTGAATAATACAAATCATATACAGTTTATTTCATGTTTCTTCAGAACATGGGGAGATTAGCAGAAAACCTGCTGAAAAGTTGAGGAAGAGAGCTTGACAAGTTCCCACCTCTCGTATTTACATAGATAACAGCACAGCATATATTCTACATACGAATTCAGGTCAACACGTATAAAGAAAAGATTTAGTGATTATTTTATGCATTACTATAAAGTAACTAAAGTGAAGCACAACTTCCATGAAAGGTACACACATAGCATGCAGTATAAACATTCCTGTTCAACATGACTTCCAAAATTCAAAATGTTGGACAGCAGTGATAAAAATATAAACATATAGTAAGTGACATGTAACATGCAAATCTTACTAGAAAACATTTCATACATGTAGTGGATATGTTCATTACATAGCAGTGATTAAGAAAATTACTTTTCGGAACTTCCTGCACGACTAAAGGAATGCGTACTAAAGGAATAAATCTCCGAACTCTGCATTCGAAATACACATCAGGTCAACATATTTTTGGCAAAGGTAATTTAATACACTTGGTGCTGTTTGTCGTAACATTTGGTCGCCATAATTATTTCGGCTGCGCTGCACTGCCAAGGATGTAGAGTTGTACAAAAATGCGCATTTGTTTGCAAATTTGCTAAATTAGCTAGGAGATTAAAGTTTTTGTTTATTTTCATATCAACTTTTTACGAAAGCGGCAGTTATACAATTCTCCATGTTAATTCGTCTGAATCTATATGAAGAAGATATATGCTGAGCAGTATCGTTGAGCATTTGTAATAATCCAGATTATATTGCATTCCTGTCAGTTTTCTAAGGGCTGTTGATGTTGTCTTGCCCCATATACTGAAAATAAGTACGATGGCTCAGTCTCCCTCGACTAAAATCCTCTCGTCTTTTTGCATTTGTTTTTCGTGTAGCAGCTCATTTGACGCCGCTGGTACAATGTACGAGCGAAAAATGTACACGCAAATGCTGGGCATCGGCGCTGTCACTGGATCCAGGGAGCCCGACTTTCATTCTGTGTAACGCTTTTTCTTCCACATCTTACATTTGTTCCCGGTTTCTTTTCCCTGCATCTTTTTCCTGTCCCACACTATGCTCGTATATAAAACAGCACAAAGCGCACTGTGTAGTGATCCAACATCGCTCCCCCGTAATGTTCTGAGCCTTATAAACAAAAACAAAAAGAAAACGATAACGACAAGCTCATTAATAGGGGCCCCGAGGATTCCCCTGTCGTTGCCACACAGTATGCAGCATGCAGTTCTAGCGAACGCAGGCAGTCAGGGCGAGGTGTAAAACCCCGATTTTCACGCTCCGTTGGACTCGCAGTCCCGAGCCCCCGCTCCTTTGTTTCCTCTCATTGGCGACTCTTTTGTCTCCGATGTCCTTGAGGTGCTGAGCGGCAGCGCCCTTAATAGCGTTGCTCAGACGATCGGTACTTGCAGATTTGGTTTGGCAGCAAACAGGAAAGGTTTTTGACTGCTTTTCGTAGGCCAAGCCTCGTGCTCGGCTATTCAAGAATATTCGGTCATTCCAGCTCCTATAGGCGGCGCGAAGGCAGCACGACATGGCGGACAAGGCGGTGATAGCGCCGATGTCATAGCGTGCGTCTCTGTTCAAGCAAAGCGGCTTCCTGAAGTTGTGGCACTTTTGGTGCGATTTTTAGAGTCTATATAAGCAGCAGTACATAACTGTCGGTTATTAATAAGATCCTGCGCTTAAGTTTGGGTGCATTACAGGCACGAATTAATTTTTTATCGATATGAGCATGGAATCGCTAGTTCGCTAGTGCCGCAAAAACTCCGAAACTTGCGAACTCAGCATAGTAAAGTGCAACAAACACTTTGAACGGTAATTTTTTGCGCGTTCACATTCTTGTTCTTTCGGCACTCACCCGAAAGCGGAAAGAAACTACTTTAACAACCCAGCAGTCTGACGCTATATTTCGTGCCTACACGAGCGCGGCCCTTACCCACATAAATACCGTATGTGCTTTTATTGCGCGCTGATCTTATAAGGACACATCTGAAAACAAAAAAAAAATCAGCAGTTGGTAACGCTGGCCACGGTCCAAGGCGTAATATAACTGCACATACCAATTACAACAGTTATCAAAATCAACTTTTTATGTGGCTGTATCAATGAAGCCAGAAAGATTAAAACCCTTGAGCCTATAATTTTGACTCGTGATTGCCTGCTTATTTAGGTAAACAGAAAAGTTTTACCAGCGGTCTCCATTTTCTTACGGAGGAATTTTGTTCGGTGGTGCTGAATGTGGGTGGAGCTTTACTGCAGATTTAATGGTATCCGGCTATAGTCCACCTGCAGCGTACGTTGGTCACATATGCGGTAAAAAAAGAGGCAGTGTATAGCTGTTTTTTTGAAGCGGCAGCCAGGGGGTCGTTCGAGCTTTATAATACAGTTCAAATTAGCGCTCAAAATGTGTTTTTGACTAGCTGGGAAAACGCTGTGATCGAGTGAGCAGACGACAGCTGCCAAGAATCGTTTGCGGTTGTTCATCCACTTTGCGCATTATGTCCGAGAACTGAAGGTACAATACTGTGGAGTTCTTGCCATTCATATCGCCATTTAGCAGTTACGTTGTGGCCAGAAAGCCGTGTTCAATCCAAACTAGAATGGACTGAAGCGCCTTTGTTTTCTGCAAACGCCCGCCAATAAATATAACCAATAAACTTCATATCAGCTCAGTGTTCAAGCACTGCAGTGCTTTCATGCAGTTGCAATGCGCTACGCTGGTCGAATGAACAAAACTCCGAACAGCAATGCATTGACGACACAGTGTCGTGGCATCAACAGAATACGTCGCTGAGGAACAGACGGGTCACTGGGCTCAAAAACTTTATCAACCTGCAGAATGCACTTAACCACCGCTTTTTGAACTCTTTACGTGTTTGCAGAAACAACGTGTTGGCTGTTTGGAATGTTCGCACATCGTAGAATAACAGAATATGCTCATTTCTGACGCGTATCTTACGCTCCTAACCACTGCGATTGCACGCGCCGCGCAGAGCGATCACAGGCTCGCCGCTTCAGGAAAAGGCCGCGTGGCGCCGCCACCGTCGCTGGAACGACCGAATAGGCTGTACGAATATTCGAAACTTTCTAACAGCGAATCGAGTGTCCTTCTTATCGTTTCGGTGAACGAATGAAATAGTGAATATTCAAAATTATTCCGAATGAATCGAATACAAGCTTTCTCAAGTTTCCGAATCGTTTTTAAATCATACCGATCAATTCTGGACGAAATCATTTTGTAACGGGAAAGAGTTTATGAAAGCAATTTTTTCATATATTGTAGGAGTTCACTATAAAAATCAATATATAAGCAGATCTTCCGTGAGCAGACTTGCATTTTTATATATTATCGTTTTTGCTATCGTCAAAAATGGTCTCCGCTGGTTTTCTACGGCAGTCTTAACTGCTCGATGCGAGCGATAGAAAAACATTGAGAAAAATTTTGCTATGCATCGGAAGAAAGGACCATTACCTTGAATATTTATTGAGGAATTTGTAGCAAAATACATATTTGCAGTGGGACCGAGACAAAAGGCGACGTTCAAGTCACCTGACTGGGCCTTCGGCATCGCGTGCAACACAGCTTAGCAGACACACAGCGGCATACAGAGGAGCACACAGAGCAGTGCACACGCAAAAAAAAATAAAAAAAATCGGTCAACAGGTCGCGGATATAATACGTAAACAAACGAGAAGTAAAACAAAAAAATTATTACTGCAAGGTTCAAATTTTTTGTTCAAGAACGATGAACGTGAATTGGCATGAAGTTCGAATAGGTCACACTGTAGTTCTCTTCGACGCACTGTTTCAAAAACAAGGCCCACTCCGACTCCGCACAGCATGCTGTTGGGATCGGTCACAGCGGGAAAGGGGGCTCGGCCTCGATAGACACAGCGCCGCGACGGCGTCCATACGTGTGACGCGTTCACAATGGCCAGACATATAACCTCCCAAATTGGGCGACGCGGCTAGGTTCAGACAGGGTTAGGAAAGCCTGCCCTCACGCCAAATCTGGGAGGCTATGGCGCACTCTCTCGCAGGGCTATAGTTTCTTTGTCATCAGGAAAAAAAGGTCATTTTCCTACTAGTATGTCATGGAGTTATACTGCCTTCGCGTTGCATGCTACCTAGTGAGATCAGTGTTGCGTCTGTCGACAGCTACGGCTTTAGCTCCATAAGTTGCAGCGCCGCCGCTAGCGCTTCACTCTTTCGCGTGAATATTCGTTTTGTACGAATATTGGCGCAAGTGCGAATAATAACATGAATATTCGATTCGCCTTTGACTCGGCTCGGTTTTTTCGCCACCATATTCGGATTCGTATTCGATTCAGCAGTTAAGACCGGCTATTCGCGTTAAATTCGTTTTCTAAAAACTACTATTCGCACGCCCTTACATTAAAATTTTTAAAATAAATTAAGTAAAATTTTAAATTAAACCTAGTATGAAGCGTATTTCTTTGTTTCGAGCCAGCATCTTTCACAGCACGCTTTTCAGGAGAAATAAAGTGCGTATCTTGCACTCCTAAGCCTTTTAGAACATGCCACAAGTCATTCCATGAGCATATGCTCAAAAAAAGTTACTAAAGCCCTCGAAGAAAAAAAACGCAGGGCATTGTGAAATGCAGAAGAATATTGTAGTTTCTTAAATAGTGGAGGAGCACAGGGTCACTCATCACATGGTGGTAAACGCAACAATAAGCAGCAGTACTGATTCTAGTGAAACGTCAGTTTAGTATTATTGTGATCAATGCGACATCTTTCCAAAAAAGGTGAAGACCTGGACTTTCACGGGATGCAGGCCACTTCAAGAAGAGTTGGTATATGGTGGTTTTTGAAACGTCGTAACTCTAGGTGAGTTAAAGTATTAATTATTCTCTTAATTATGCAAGCTAAGCTGCTAATGTACAAGAATGAAGACACCACTATTGAGTGCCTTCTGTCTTTTTTTGCCCTGGTGTCAGCCAATTTTCAAATTTAACGTCCCCGCTCTTGAGCAAGCTCAAAGATAACATCCATGACTAAAGCATTTGTTGGGCGAGTTGGTGTTTACGATGATCCATAACTACAGCGCAAACGACAGGACAGAGATGAAGAAGAAGTGTGGTGTCCCTTCTTCATCTCTGTCCTGTCGTTTGCGCTGTAGTTATGGATCATCCATGACTAGCGGCGTTTCAGTGAGAAGCCAAACTGTAGATAAATACACACCGCGCTTCCCCAGTGAGATGCTTATCTCAAGCTGCAAACGAGCGACTGAATTCGAATCGAGACGGAGTTAACTGCCACCAAACACGCAACGTCACGTTATGAAGTGGCGGGTGTATTATAAAATAATATGCAAAAACACGCACCATCGGACCTCACGGTCTGAGGAGACCACCTGTTCTGCCACCCTATAGTACGGCCTAAACCTAAGCCCGTCATTCCACGAACCACGCGTGAGTGACCCATGAGTTCGCTGCCTCCTACGCAGCTACAAACCATCGTGCACAAGAGGCCGTTTATGCATGATGGTGCCCATAGGCAATGCACATTGTTTGTGAAGCGAAGAATTAGAACTTCATGGTGTCAGCTACGAAGCCTCGAATATTGGCGCGGCTGTCCTTAGTGAGCCTCTCTTAAGATTCAGTGTGTTACAGCAGTTGAAGACGGGCAGAGAGGATATGTTTCCTTTTCCTCATTTATTGCAGGAAGCGGTGACCGTAAGAAGAGCGAAAAAGTTGGTGCCGAAGAGAAGCCAGGAAGCTTCCAAAGTAACACTTTGAAGCAAGCGTAAAGTAACTGTTCTACAAAAAAAGAAAAAATAGATTTTTTTTTCTTCTGTATCAAATCGAATGATTTAAGCAGCCGCCGCCGGAACACAGAAAAACGTGCGTGTCACTGCCTGGTGCCTGATGAGATTACAAAATCAGCTTTGCGGCACTCGGAGCTGTTTGATAAAGACAAGAAAGCTACTGAAAATGAATTTCATAGCAGCCAACGAGAAGCACGATGAGCAGCTCTTAAAGTTTATTAAGGCCCACACACGAAGCCGCAATTCGCGCAATCCAGCTAGAAAATGAAAACATCTGGTAGTCGGTATGAATATATAGCGCACAGCTCGCCTGGCACAAAAAATGCACTTAATGCTGACCGCTGCTAACTCGATGTGCTAATATCTCAAAAGCTGACGCTGAACATGGCGTTTCGTCAGAGGGAACGTTCTTGGATGCAACGTCAGAGTTTATAAGTCTATGCACATTTCTATGAATGGCGGCCAGTGATCTTTTCACCGTTCATTCTTCTGTCCCTCTGCCGTAACTTATGTGACGTCAGGGCTGCTAGCAAGTGAGCAAAGTTTTGCGCCTGCTCCCTTACAAAGTAACAGACTGACCAATGGTTTTAATAATAATAATTGGTTTTTTGGGGGAAAGGAAATGGCGCAGTATCTGTCTCATATATCGTTGGACACCTGAACCGCGCCGTAAGGGAAGGGTAAAGGAGGGAGTGAAAGAAGAAAGGAAGAGAGAGGTGCCGTAGTGGAGGGCTCCGGAATAATTTCGACCACCTGGGGATCTTCAACGTGCACTGACATCGCACAGCACACGGGCGCCTTAGCGTTTTTCCTCCATAAAAACGCAGCCGCCGCGGTCGGGTTCGAACCCGGGAACTCCGGATCAGTAGTCGAGCGCCCTAACCACTGAGCCACCGCGGCGGGGCAAAAAGCAAAATAAGAAAAGGATCAAAAATGCCACGTCTGTTAACTGCCGTGTACTTGTGCCTGTATGATCAAGTTGACCACACAAGAAACTCCAACCCACAGCAGTGGACCAGCATGGATTTGGCGTTCGGCTGCTGATCCAAAGGTGGCGGGTTCGATCCCGGCAGCGGCGGCTGTTTTTCGATGGAGACTTAATACAAAGATGCTTGTGTGTTCTGTGATGTCAGCGCGCGTTAAAGAATCCCATGTGGCCTAATCGATCCAGAGCCCTGCACTGTATACGGCTTAGCCCATGCGCTGCGTCGGGACGTAAACCCCGCAATACAATTTACGTCTACAGTTTACATTTACAAGCCACTCCAGGACAAGCATATATCACTCTAATCACGAATAATCCAATATGGGAGTAAACAGGGAGTAAACTGTCCTCTAGCGCAAGGGCAAGTTATATGCTGACCAAGTTCCGAAGTAGATATCGATCACTAAATGTTTGGAATCGTTATTCTCGGCAACAGGGGTATATTCCCGCCGCAAATCACAGTAACCTGAAGCAGTTGGCAATGGGGGGAGGCTTTTAAACGCGGCACCGGAGGTCCTGAGGTTAGCAAATAGAGGAGATTGAAACCTCGGTTAAAATCTAAGTATCTGCTAGAACTTCGCATGTTTTGACGAGGGAATTTGTTTCCTTTCCGAACCTTAAGTATTGCGTATTTTTAGTAATGCAAATCTTCCACAGAGCGCTCTTAGCATGCCCTGCCCGTTGCAGGGAGTGCGCTAATGGACGGCTTACTCCCATCTTAATCCTTTCGTGTTTATAGCGCGCCTTTTCTACCGATAACCTAACACAAATGCGCAATGGTTTTCAACGTGCGCGTCACATGAGCTTGTGGTTCTTTCGCGTAATCCACCTAATGGCTGCACAAGTATGAACGAGGCAGTTTCCAGCAGTGTCTAACGGTGCGGTGTTTACAAGCTGGCTTGTATTCTTTGAATTGTAACAGGCCACGCCGAACAAACATAAAATTCGCAAAGGCCTGGATGAACAGTTCACCAGGAGAGGTGCGAGGCACACACACACGCACAGAAAAAAAAAAAGCTAAGCCGTATAAACCGAACTGATAACCGCACGATTCATCTGCTTTTCAAAAATAAGTTTTCTGCAAACACCAAGCGAACGATTAAACCCCAAGGGAGTACAGCTCTGGCCGGCAGAGGAGCGCTGTTTAACGTCATAGCGACTGTGGCGACAGTAAGGAGTGCTTAGCCGGGTGGTGCATACATAGGAAGAATATGCTTCGTATTATACTTCAGAAGCACTTACGCGACAGGATAAAGCACGACGCTTCCATGCATAGCACAAAGGCATGTCCATTCATGACTTCCCTGCATGCACTCAGCTGTCCGACTATTGAATGACGGGGGATATCTGAGACGTGCAGTTAGCAAGGAAGGAATCTTCACACGCCTTACGACAGCAAAACGCTCACATCTACAAGAACCCTTTAGTGGCTTCATCATGCACGTTTGCCTATGAGTGCTTCATTACCCTTGTCGCAGACCCGTACGGAGACAGCAGGCGCACCGCCCAAAACTGATGGAACTTTAAACCAAACATCCAAAGCAAGGGCATTACTTATGGCGCTCTTCTATCCTGCGGCCTCATCGCCCGCCTCTACATCCGAACAGCCGCGCACGGTGCTTGAGGGTGTCCAAAAACGACCTGAGTTAACATTTTTGGCTCAAAGTGACAGCTGCTCCCAGAATAATCCTTAGCCCCTCAAGGCATCATATGAAACCGCTGAGGACAAAAAGAACACGGCCCCCAGCAATATTTATGAACACAAACAACGCACGTTATGCGGGCCTCTTCAGTGGTCACAGTGACAGCAGACGGCAGTTCCTCGGCGTGACGCTCCAGTGTCCACGCGTGTACACATACACCCGCGTCGTCTCCGGGGTTCGCTCCTCAGAGGAAGGCCACCAGTCGACGAATGAGATGAGATGCCTCGCGACCTCGTCGCAGCAGGTGTGTGCTATAAAAGTGCAGAGACAGCTCCTACGCGCGGCCGCTCTCCCCTTTGTTGTTGGAGTGCGCGCGGCCTCGCGGGTGTGCCATCCGAATCAGCATTTTGGCGCCTGCAGCGTATATGCACACGCGAGCACGCGCCCGCGGTCGTAGGAGGAACGGCGAATGCAATCATCTCTCGCCCGAATGTACAGCGCGAGGCCTATTTGGATTAATTCCGCAACCCGCGAGCAGCCTCGCTTGAAAATCCTTGCAGCACGCAGCGACAAACATATGCACGCGTCGCACTCTTTATGTGCGCGCATGCATGCAGTTGGTGGAGCCGGAGGCTGTCGGTTTCGATTGCGCCGCCTTGGCCACACTTCCGGACGAAGACGCGGCTGCAGAACCCCGATATGGAAGGCACCCTTGTACGCCCCCGCACTGCACGGTCTCTACCCTTAATTCAGCCTCTGTTTCATTTTTTATCTCGTCATGCAAAGTAGAAACCTGGTATACACGGCTAGCTGCGTCTTTTAGGGCGACCTGCTTGCCTTTTGTGACCGTTGATGGTCTCGCTCTCTCGTTATACACACGGAGTTATAAAAGGGTGGCCCCATTTTATTATATATGCACGACCTGAGTCGCTTGCATGCAGCCACTCTACGGAAATAACGTGGGCGCAGAGCGGTGCAGAACAGAGGGCAAAGTTTTTTTAGTCGCCTCTTTCAAGGGACGCTATTCGCTGCGAATACTGATCACAAAGCACGTGATTTGAGTAGCTTGCTGCAAAGCCATTGACAATGGATTTGTTGGTAAAGAGCCGGAATCTCTTATAAAATTGAATCTTCGCAGCAGCACATACTCGCCAACATACAGGATTAGCGCGAGTTGTGAGACAGAAAGCTTGGTCTGTTTCCTTTGAGGCACGCCCTAATAATAATAATAGTAATTGGTTTTGGGGGGAAAGGAAATGGCGCAGTATCTGTCTCATATATCGTTGGACACCTGAACCGCGCCTTAAGGGAACGGTCGCGTATTAACGCTGGACACTTCACCGTTTAACTCCGAAAGGAAAGGCTGCACGCGGAGACCAGGCAAGACATTACACACTAGGCCTATACCGCTTCAACACCTGCAATCCTACTAAATAACTGGTTTTGGGGGAAAGGAAATGGCGCAGTATCTGTCTCATATATCGTTGGACACCTGAACCGCGCCGTAAGGGAAGGGACAAGGGAGGGAGTGAAAGAAGAAGGGAAGAAGGAGGTGCCGTAGTGGAGGGCTCCAGAATAATTTCGACCGCCTGGGGATCTTTAACGTGCACTGACATCGCACAGCACACAAGCGCCTTGCAGCCGCAGCGTTCGGGTTCGAACCCGGGAACTCCGGATCAGTAGTCGAGCGCCCTATCTACTGAGCCACCGCGGCGGGTCAATCCTACTAGATCATTGTTTAATTTTACAGCGACAGCTGTATATGCCTCTCGTTCTGTGAGATTCTGTCGTCGGCGTCGTCCACACACGCCACAACCCTAATCAAGCAACCTACGCAGCACCCCCCTCCCCCCACTAAACCCCAAGATCAAACAGGGTCGCAACATCTGAGTATGCGCCATAACACCCCAGCATTCAAGCAAACCTTACATCCCTTTCCTAGGCTGGTTTGTAATCGCAAGAACGAAACAACACAGGGACGCAGGCACACTTCAGGACCGTCGCACTTGTACGCAGTTCCCGCGCCTAAACATTATTGGGAACCCTTCGCGCGAATGCCTATTTCATATTGTAACGACGCGGCTGGGATGACAGCAGGCAACGTGAACAGCAGACAAAAGACGCGTTAAACTCAAAAACTGTTTATTGAGCGAACTTGTGCCCGCAGACAGAAATAACTCGGCTGCGCCGGTAGCAGCAAGTGTGTTCGATGGTCGTCAAAGGGCGAAATTTCCGTCGCTATCGGCTGTTCTCAATTTATAGATGAAGACGAACTTTCGCGATTAGGTGCCCAAATTATCGACAACAATGTTGAACGTCGCAGATGTTGCGCGCGGTTACAACCGTACCAGAGAAATCTGGTCGCTCCTCGCGGGCGACATTGTTTGCTTGCTTATTATAAGCAATGACGTCACAGGCGGCAGCCACCAATGGTAAAGGGGCAGAAGAATGAAACGGGGAAAGAGTCGGTACCGAGCACAGCCTCTGGTGTCGTAAGGTTAACGATAAGGTGAGGAAAGAGGCTGTAGTCATTTATTCTTACGACAAGCCACAGAAGCTGGAACGTAATCTCAAATACTAAAAAAATATGTACATACGTAGGGGAGAGTCGGGAAAACCCCGACACAAATTTGCAAAACGTAGCCTTTTTTTTATTTTTCAAAAATATTAGCAAACACTTTTACACGATTATTTCCTATCGCCATGCCACAATGCGCGCTCACAGAATATGAAAAGGCCAGCACAAGCGAAACAAACATTTTTACTGAAAATGTCGCAAAACAAGACAGTGCAGGGGGGGAAATGAGACATCCTTCAATATAAATGTATTTCAGAGTCTTATAGTGAATGCACACGATGGTTAGCTTCATGGGCACCAACAAAATTCGTGCGAACCTATCCGCATGACAAATATCGTGTCCGGGACAGACCCCGGCACTGTTTCTTAGCATCACTCGCAACAGATCAACAATTCAACAGGCAGGCTTTGTGTGTCTACCCTGGCTACGCGATCCTTGAGCTTCCTGCCTTTTTTGCAACTTTTTTTGTTACAGTTTTAATGTCACAGGTGTCGCGCCTGCGCTTCGTCCCGTCTAATGGATTTGCGATATTACTCGAATGCGATTTCAGACGTCACCGTAGGTCAGACCGAAAAGAGGATACGCCACCGCCACTATACCTTGCCCAAGTAGACGTTCCTATAGTCGGAAAAAGTGTGCCGCTTAGATATTAAAGCAACTTCGCCTTAATTCTTTCACTTTATTTTTCTGTCCAGGACATCTTTACGGACACCAAAACGCTCCGTAGAGCCGGTGCTGCTTTAAGCTTTCCGGAGCTTTTCTCACGCATCCTTCGCGCTTATTGAATAACTGTTTTCCTCGTGTGCATCTGGAGCTTCTATGGAAGCGCGAAAATAAAGGCAGGGTTTTGGAGCACGCAATAAATTCATTGGTTTAGACAGTGAGCAGCGCCATGCTGTCGCGCTTTGTCCCACGTTCAACCTGCTGCTAAAATAATTTCCTCGTAAGAACGCAAAGAGTGTTTAGCTCTTTGCTTACCGCGCCTATTCAAATCGTTCAATTGAACGACGGCGC
The DNA here is from genome assembly GCA_030143305.2 of Amblyomma americanum. Taxonomy (NCBI): domain Eukaryota; kingdom Metazoa; phylum Arthropoda; class Arachnida; order Ixodida; family Ixodidae; genus Amblyomma; species Amblyomma americanum. The sequence continues at coordinate 53,152 of JARKHS020002791.1, forward strand.
GAAATACCCCTTTCTGAGCAAATCGGAACGCTTCTGCTAATGTATCACCATTCAGTATGTTGCAAAAGGACTGTACTTCAGTTCCGGAATCGGTTTTGTTGTCAGCCGCACGACCCGCCGCGGTGGCTCAGTGGTTGGGGCGCTCGACTACTGGTTCGGACGGAGTTCCCGGGTTCGAACCCGACCGCGGCGGCTGCGTTTTTATGGAGGAAAAACGCTAAGGTGCCCGTGTGCTGAGCGATGTCAGTGCACGTTAAAGATCCCCAGGTAGTCGGAATTATTCCGGAGCCCTCCACTACGGCACCTCTTTCTTCCTTTCTTCTTTCACTCCCTCCTTTATCCCTTCCCTTACGGCGCGTGGTTCAGGCGTCCAACGATATATGAGACAGATACTGCGCCATTTTCTTCCCCCAAAAAAACAACTTAAAAAAAGTCAGCCGCACGAGGGAGCATTTTTAAACTTCGCACGAAACTTCTCGATCAACACGGAGCTATTGTGCACAAGTTGGCGTCCTCGTCTCGCACTGAACGTGCTCAGCAACGACGGTGTTCTAGCGATTTTGAAGCGTCGACACTTTCTACGTACAAGCTACAGCTCTGTGCGAAGCCACAACTATCGAAAGCTTGCCCGTCCGAAACTTTAGTTTCCGCCATAGCCGATGAGATTCAGTTCAGTGCTTTCCGGGCCTCTCTGAAGGAATCGGGCATGTTCTAAACGATGCCGTGCCACCAGCAATGTAGCACACAGATTTCGGCAAGACGGTCCGGGTCGATAATGGAAATTTTAGCATGAAGAGTTTTGTTACTTATAATACTCGTTTCTGACATAGTAACGCACGAAACATGCATTCTGTATTTTTATTCTCCTGTTTGCGCTGGCTAGATATATATTTAATATCTTTGAGAGTCTCAAATTTTGCTAACCAAATATTTTTTCCTTCGTAAGTATCGTGAATTATCTTTTTTAAATCATTAAAAATAAAGTCCTGTTAGCTACACTGTGGCGTACTGCAATAAAAAATTGTAAGTTTATGAGTGAAAAAAAATTTTACGCACGTCATCCTGAAATTTCCTGTTTTCCCGCGGTAAGGAAAGAGCTAAAAGACTTCATAAGTTGAGACCAATAACTAATTGTAACAACCAAATGATAGAGTTAATTGTTAAGTGGAAGCCCACAGAGCCGATGGGACTCTCCCCCCCCCCCCCCCCCGCACCTGTTACCAGGAGCGGTCATGCCCAGGGGGGAATCGAGGAATGTACGTCGAAACGTGACGCCCGCTTAGGGTGAGAGCTGCGCATTCCACTGGGCTCGCAACAGCCCACGGGAACAATGCCCCCCCCCCCCCCCGCACCTGCTACCAGGAGCGATCATGCCCGGGGCGGGCCCTGGGCTCCGCCTACTAGTACATACGATGCAATTGCTTTGCTATTGGTCTAAATTGGGCGAGAGCTAGATTACTCAAGCTCCGCCCAATTATCGAAGGGGTTAAAACCCGCGGAAAACGACGACTTGAGACGAGCGCGCCGAGTCTCAAGCTCGGCCGTTTTTAACAGCCTTTTTTTTAACAGCCTTTCTTTAAACTGCCTTTTCTTTAAACTGCCTTGTCATCACTGCCTTGTATTTCGGTCCCGTCTTTAATAAATAAGTTTTGCTTTGAGAAGCTGGAATTGCTGCCCCAACCGGCAACGTGTCGCCGGACGAAGACCTGAAGTACTCTTCGTACTGCTAAAAGACGTCCCCATCCGAAGGAGAGCACGGAAGTTTAACTGGTGCCGTGACCAGGATCGTCTGAGCGGCTTCCTGCAGAGCGGTTGAAGGCAGTACCTTCCTGAAGGTTGACGGGCACAAAGTCTTGGTGAGAAGCCCCGGGGACCAAGGTCCAAGTGAGGTGATACCCTGGTGCAAGGCCTCGGAGTCAAGGCTCCACGTCAGCGCTGACAGCGAGAGAAGCGGACCTACGGAGCGAAGCGCTGCGACTTAAGCGGCACCTGTGGCTGGCGGCTTCATCGGCCGGGAGGACGTGGTGAGCCTGCTGCGAGCTCTCGGTTCCGGCCGCACTTCTGCACCTCAGGACGTGACCTGCTGCTGCCACGAAGCAAGTGCCATGACCGACAGCCCGACAACGGAGTGAGTTTCCCCATTCTCACTTTACTTGCCTCGGGAGTGCTTGAGCCGTAAGGTTAGAATTACGCAAGGCACAATGGCTACATTTAGTTTGCGAAGTGGCTGTGGCTATGGGTTTGAATATGAGTACGAGTATGGCGCTGAGCACGCAGAAATGTCAGAGGCCGAGCGGGCCATAGAAAAGGAGAGAGGCGACGCCATTATTCGAGACCTCAAGCGCCAGTTGGCGGTAGCCGAAGAGAAGCTACGGCAGGAGAGGATGAGAATTAAGCAACAGAAACGCTCTCGGAGAGCGGCGCGTGTACTGCCGAAGACGGCACAGACACAGCCATGCCCTATCATCGTGAACGACGCTGATCAAGCGCTGATCGATGCGGCGATTAGAGAAGATAGCGGCAGCGGCATTCAATCGATGCTTATTGAGAGCAGTCGAGAAAAATCCCGGGTCCCTGCAGATAGTGCAACGATCAGCAGCGTCGAGGAGCCGCACGTTGTGCAGTCAACCTCAATTGTCGACACAGAAAAGCAGCCGTTTATTCCCGAGGTGGAAGTGAGCTCCACAGACGTGGCCGGCAAAAATTCGACTCATGACAAAACTGTGCAGGTCAACTCTGGCGAGGCAGCCGAGCAGGTTGTTAGCGGTGTTAATGGCACTGATGAGCGCAACGGCATGAACTGCTCGGACGGCCCGGTTGCACTGTGCGACCTTTTGTTGCCAGCTGAAGCACCAGCATGCCAGGCAGAGAGCTGCGAAAGAGGCATGTGCGTTCGCGTTCAAACGGCATGCGCAGCATTTACAACGGCGTCGGAGAAGCCCGCACAGCTGGGTAGGCTAGGCTGTTCTGAGCCGGAGAACTCAGACTCGTTCAACGCCGCAATAAGCTTGGCTCTAGATGAGGGGAATCAAAGCAGTGACGACGGGGGATTCACCTCATGCCCTGGAAGAAGCGAAGTTACACCACCGCTGATTCGCGCGACCCATGCTGCGATCTCCGTGCGGGTCTGGGCGACAGGCAGATCGAGAACCTGGAGGCCTCTGATGACGAATTCATTGAGTTGGCCATGCCACATTCTAAGAGGTTTTCTAGACCCGAGCAATTAAAGCCTTTCGCGGAGGCTTGCACCCCATATGTGCAGATAGTATTGTTCGATTTGATGCGACCCAGCAACGTGTTCGATACTGGTGGATAGAGACAAACGCCCAATGCCCGGCCTTGATCCACTCTGCCACTGCCAGGTTGCAATAACTGTGAAAACGACTTGTGGCTCGAGCACACGATGGGGCAGTGAGTGAGAGTGGGGGAACGTGACGAGTGACTCCGAAAGTGATCGGACAGTTTCATGCCAGTGGGCAAATTGTGTCCTGTGTGAACTGTTCGCGTTGTGATTATATTTATTCCGTCTCTGAAGAAGAGCACCGTGTTATTATGTGTCTTGCCCTCGTCGGGATTGTGTTGTGATGTACATAGAACTTCATGAAAACTGTGGTATGTTTTCTTTAACCCGAATTCATGGCAATGTTGTTGCACGTATGATTTTCTTATGATTTTACCAGAGTGTCTGATTTGTGCTTGTCGTCCTGTAACTGAAATGTGTAACTAAGAGTTGTGCTTGCGTCTGCATGCCTGAAGGTATCTTCCCTAGCATGTTTTTTCTTCTTCCAATTGTTAGTAGGACGCAGAAGGGTTTTTTTATTGTTGGTACAGCGCCCAGTTGAGGGCCGGGTTCATTGTGCATTAGCGCGTTCCATATTTTGTTGAAGGCCGCATCCTTTGTGCTATTGTGGGCTTCGGTATGTTGTGTGTACAGCAAGTGTCCCCCCAACATTCTTGGTGGGGAGGTGTTAAGTGGAAGCCCACAGAGCCGATGGGACTCCCCCCCCTCCCCCCCCCCCCCCCGCACCTGTTACCAGGAGCGGTCATGCCCAGGGGGGAATCGAGGAATGTACGTCGAGGCGTGACGCCCGCTTAGGGTGAGAGCTGCGCATTCCACTGGGCTCGCAACAGCCCACGGGGACAATGCCCCCCCCCCCCCCGCACCTGCTACCAGGAGCGATCATGCCCGGGGCGGGCCCTGGGCTCCGCCCACTAGTACATACGATGCAATTGCTTTGCTATTGGTCTAAATTGGGCGAGAGCTAGATTACTCAAGCTCCGCCCAATTATCGAAGGGGTTAAAACCCGCGGAAAACGACGACTTGGGACGAGCGCGCCGAGTCTCAAGCTCGGCCGTTTTTAACAGCCTTTTTTTAAACTGCCCTTTTTTTTAAACTGCCTTTTACTCACCTGTCTTTTTATGTCAGTGCCGTCTTTAATAAATAAGTTTTGCTTTGAGAAGCTGGAATTACTGCCCCAACCGGCAACGTGTCGCCGGACGAAGACCTGAAGTACTCTTCGTACTGCTAAAAGACGTCCCCATCCGAAGGAGAGCAGGGAAGTTTAACTTTAATAAAGTCCTGTTAGCTACACTGTGGCGTACTGCAATAAAAAATTGTAAGTTTATGAGTGAAAAAAATTTTTAGGCACGTCATCCTGAAATTTCCTGTTTTCCCGCGGTAAGGAAAGAGCTAAAAGACTTCATAGGTTGAGACCAATAACTAATTGTAACAACCAAATGATAGAGTTAATCCAGGCCGTTCTTTTTTCAGTTGTAGTTAGCCAGTTGCAGAGTACCGAAAAATGTGACGCGCAGAAATTCTCTCCTTTTTGGCCGCTTTCTCGTTCATGAAGACTCGCTTCAGAATTTTTTTCTTTGCTTGAGAAAGCCCAATCTCGAGAACCTTTTTAAGAGTTACAGTTCACATGTGGCGGGTCATTGCAGCTAAATATCCAATTAATTTGATTGCGCGCTTAAAAGCTAGGTGACCCCAAGTGACAAAATGTCGCATTTGATCACTCTTTCTACTACAGGAAACCTGCCGTTTAGCACAGGTATTGGTATGTGTGGGTCAGTAATGACCGACACGCTCTCCCTCAAAGAGAGCAAATTAGAAGCGAATACGCCGCTGACGCACTGAGCAATACCCATTGCCAATGATTACTGCAAAAAAAAAAAAGTGGTATGTGGGGGTTTATAACGTCCCAAAGCGACACTGGGGCCATAAGGGACGCCTGTAATAATAGTACCGGTCTCACAGCCCAGGCTGCACCAACCGCCTATGAAGACGCCGAGGATAGCATAGGATAAACTTTAATTGCTCCAATTACAAGGTCATTTAGCGGTCAGACAGAGTTTTTCCATCTTCCTGATGGTGATATCTTGTCTGGCAGGGTTGGTGCCCCTATTCCAGGGCTCCACTGAGGGTGGCTGCTCGTCGGGCTACCGCCTCGCGCCGGTGCCTCGCGGTACTGTATTCTAGCTGGGCTCCGTATTAAATTCGACCACCTGATATGTTTAACGTGGGATGACATCGCCCAGGACACGGGCGTTTTTGCATTTCGCCACCATTGAAATTCGGCCGCCACTCTCGGCATCGTGCCCTCGACCTTGGGATTAGCAGGCGAGCGCCATGGCCACGGGCCACCGCAGCCGGTGCAAACTATTCAGCTTGAAGGTAAACAGCAGAATATTTCTAAATGGTCTGCAATGAATCAACCATAAAGTCGCCTCGTGTGCAAAACCCAGCAAGTACATATGGCGCGTTTTCTTTGTGTGTGTGCATTCCGGGTGCCTGTGTGCATGCACACTTACGAATTGATGCGCAAAACAGCAGCTGCATGCGATGAACTTACGCACGCACGCACAACAACGATGCGTTTTCCTCGGATGAAGAAATAAACGCAAAGTTGTGCTAGATTAACTTTGATCAACCCGATATCAGCGTCCCGCACGACCCTTTCAGCTTGGGAAGTTGCAGCATGCAGTGAGTAGACTTCGGCAACATGGACATCTCAGCCATGTTACATGGTCCTAGAAACGCATAGTGTTCACAAATGTTCTTACAGCTCCGCAGGACCATGCAATTACGTGCCTGAGGTGGCCACATCAGTGAAGTCCACTCATTACATGCATTCTGCAATGCTTACATATGTTCTCACAGCTACCGCGGCGGTTGCGATTCGATGGAGGAGAAACGCAAAAGACGCCCTTGTGCTGTGCGACGTCAGTGCATGTTCAAGAACCTCAGGCGGAGGAAACCAATCTGGAGCCCTTCACTATGCCGCATACCATTCTCTTCCTTCTTTCACCTCTTGCTTCAGATCCCTCCCCTCACGGCGCCGGAGTACCCGGGTTCTAATTCGGCCACGCGGAGGGCGCGTGTCGATGGAGGCGATTGATATTCCGGAGCCCTCCATTAAGGCGCCTTTTGTCTCTTCTTTCACTCTCACCTTCCTTGCCTCCATCTCGGCGCGGTTTTCATGTCCACCGAGAAGTGAAGCAGTTATTATGTCTTTGATTTGCTAAAGATTGGTTTTTCGGGAAAGGAAGTGGCGCAGTATCTGTCGCACATATGGGCGGACACCTGAACCACGCCGTAAGGGAAGGGATAAAGGAGGGAATGAAAGAAAGGAGGAGGTGCCGTAGTGGAGGGCTCCGGAATAATTTCGACCAGTTGGGGATCTTTAACGTGCACTGACATCGCACAACACACGGGCGCCTTAGCGTTTCGCCTCCAGCGAAACGCAGCCGCCGCGGTCGGGTTCGAGTCCGGGAACTCGCGGTTCAGTAGCCGAGCGCCCTAACCCCTGAGCCACCGCGGCGGGTGTCATTGTATCCGGTAACCTTGGCATGCCATCATCATCATCAGCCTGACATCATCAGCGCGGTTGAGGTGACCACCGAGTGTGACACACAGCGCCTTTCCTTCACTCATACCCAATTTTCTCAGAGCTCGTCTGCTACGCAATTATATAACTCAGTGCTGCAGCCGGTGTGCGAGAGGGGAGGGAAGACCCGCACTAATACGGGCCCTTGCAGGCGGCGCCACTCAAGATATTGGCGATAGTCCCGGTTTTCAACTGATTGATTGAAACCATTTATTTCAAGTAGGAAGGCACAGTGGCCTAGTCGTTGGGAGGTAGGTCACATTCAGCGGTCGAAGCCGGTAGCGCGCACGAAGGCCCCGAATGATAAGAGCGTGTCTTTGGCGCCAGCTGAGTTCCGGGCCGTAATCCAATCCTGCAGGCAGCGGATATCCAGGGTAATGTGCTGGGCGCGCCAGTGTCACACGAAGAACAGGACACTTGTCGTAAATGCGAGGCATCATGATGCGCATCTGAAAGTCGCCCTCTCTTGGCAGTGTGGTTTCTCCATTTAGCAAGAATGTCAGCAGTGTAGGCCGCGCTCGGGCGCGCACACTGTGGATGAGGACTTTCGCGCCTCGAGAAAGCCCAGTTGAGCGGTGCTCGGTTGACTGGGGTACTTTCGCGAAGTCGGCCCGCCTGGCGGGCTGGAGCCTTCTGTTCGATGGGGTAGGGATCCGATGACGTCCAGGTCGGAGCGGATATCTTTCTGCTCGCTTGCACACGCGTGGGAAGCGTCGTTGCCGTGGCTACCAGCGTGTATCCGTACCCATTCCACTCGTACCTCGACTTGCTTGGTGGTGAGGAGTTCTGCGCAGAGGCCTTTAATGCGGTGACGTGCCTGCATGGGGCGCTTTGCCTAACCGGATAAGGGCCGCTCGACAATCCCTGTGAACAGTAAGACGGGTGAGTCAGTCCTGTCTACCCGAAGTCTGAAGAAGGTGGGGAGGATTTATTACATTATTGTTGGCAAGAGGAGGCCATACTCTCGGAGGCCCAAGTCGACTGAAAGCTGAGGAAAGAATTCGGGTTGCGGAAATCGGCAAAGGCTAAACGTAAAATTAATTTGTACGTGCTTGATGTGCGTTTATGATTACTGCCAGACGACATCGCATGCCCAACACAGCTTCCAAGGGGCTCCTTCAGTATCTCCGACGGCAAAATTGTCTGCATTCAGCCTCCATCGAAATGCGGCTGCCGAGGCAGCAGTTTAGTCTGAAAGGTTTTGTTCCGTAGCAGCACGCCTTAGGCGCAACTTTAAAGAGTGCGTGGCACCAGCAGCAGTTCTGAAATATAGCACAAATAAACAAACCCAACTTGAATGTGAACTGGAACGCGCAGCAGTGTACGATGAATATTTCACGTTCACATTTCCTCCCAGACTCTATGGATAAGAATGACTTCCCGGCGCCGCACAACAGAGGTAATGTCTCAAGCTACAGGCATGGCCGAAGACACATTCGAAAGGCCGATCGTAACGGCGAACCGGGGGCGAGAAAGTAGGGAAAGGCCGCGAGCAAAGTCTTGAAACATATCGGAGGTCATAGTGCCGATACATTTTCACGGTCCCCCCTGCCCTCCCTCTGTCGAACCAAACGTTTCAGCAACGAACGTTCCGCTTCATCGCGTACCATACTGATTTATACTTGCGGCCGTGAAATGGCGCTCGCTTCGCGAACCGGTTCCGCTTGATGCAGCCCCTTGGCCAAGGGGTATGCGGCGATTGGGCGGCAAAATAAAAACAAAAACTCTAACAGAAGCGGAAGCACTGCAAAGATGCAGCTTGTTATCATTCGCTCGGCCGCCTCGGTCAAACGCTCTTAGAAGCAAACACAAAACTGTCCAATGCTTCTCACATGCACCACACTGCAGTTCGATATCAGCCGAATCCCGCGTTGACCCTGCTCTCGGGGCAAAACGGAGTCCGCTTGCTGACGGCGGATTCACTGCGCAAAATGCGAATCACTCGATAAATAAACATTACCCTTCATACACCCGGACTGAGAGCTAAGCTTCGCCGTTGAGCTCCACTGGTAGAAGGGCTCGCATCAATCTCGGCGCCATATTTGGCACACGACCACGGCAGTCCACGAGCACGCCTATTCACCGCTTCAGCACGCATGGCGAGCAGTGCGTCACTTTTTTTTTTTTTAGTGCGAAAGCACAAATTAACGCGGTCCCAACCATGAATCTTGTGTGAAACCTCGGAGTAGCTCGGGTAAGCTTGGCTTAGTTCGAAGGAGCGTCGTGCAAGCTGCGGCCAATGAGGGGAATCTCGGGTAAGTTCGGAGAAGCGTCGGGCCAGCTGTAGCCAATGGGAAGGCGACCTTAACGAAACCTAGCACAGCAACAGCCCATGCAGAAATAGAATAAATATTGCCGCGAATCAGTTTCAAACCCGCAGTGGCGCAAACAGATCAGCTTCGCTGGTCACTGCATGCACGGGGGCACTATGCAACCACCGCAGCCGATCACGCCTCGTGTTAAACTGCAACACAGTCTCACACTGTGCATTCCCAGTAAAACAAAAAAAAAACATTGGAACCAATTGGTCATTCTAATTGGTTCCAATTGGATCTTCCAATTGGTTCCAACTGGATCTTCCAATTGGAACTAATTGGTTCCAGTTGTGTTTTTAGCCACCCGAACAATTGGACCCAACTGGACCAACCAACTGGATCCATAAGGCCAGGCAGTTACTGCACCAAGGTAATATTCACAAAATATAACTCACAATTAAGTTCTGCAAAATTAGCAGTGTTAAAAATATTCCTACAACAACATATTATTAATGTGCAAAAGGAAAACTGATTTGTGAAGACTGCAGGGAGACACTGTGCCTGGTGCCAATCAATATTTTTACTGCAGAATTGAAATTAGCATACTTTTATAGAAATCAAGGCCAACAGAAACATCACACACGAGAAACACTACAAATTCAGACTCTAGAAGCATATATTAGCTCAATATGTACATCCAGAGAACACACTTCTGCACCAACTTATATACCGCCATTTATGAGGCTCTCATGCTGGTGCAGTGGCGCTTGCTCACTGAGCACAGTTATTTAATTTTGACTGCAGTGGTGATGAAGGTGATGAATACACTTTAGTAGGTTAAGCTGCTGATAGCTCTTATTATAAGAACCAGATTAGTTCTGCCTTGTTTATCAAATATGCAAACATTCATATGGATACAGTGGGTGCAGCTGGGTAGACCAATTGGATGCAACTGGTGAGACCAATTGGGCTCACCAACTGGAATCCCAGTATGTCCAACTGGTTAGTCCATCTGGACTATCCAATTGGAACACCATTCCAATGGGAACCAGTTGGAAACTGAACTGGTCCAGTTGGAACCGATTGGAAACTGATCCGGTCCAATTGGAACCAGCTGGAAATCCAATTGGTTCCAATGGGTTTTTTTACTGGGTTGTACATCGTCATCTTCATTTCTTCATCAACTTCAGTCTGCGGCGGGAACAGATCAGGTCAGGTCAATCAGAGTTTAATCTAAGTCTAATATCGATGCCAAATGCGCCGACGACCTACCAAAGCAAAACCATGAGGCAACCAAGCTAAATGCATGCTTTCGCACGTCTACTCGGTTTAACTACATTAAAACCCTACCACTTTTTTTTTCAGTTTCAAGACAGTATGGCCGCATCTCAATACTGTTTTGACGTAAACGAGAGCACTTTGAAAGTGATCGTCGCGAATGTAAAGCCAAGGCCAATACAAAGCCAAGCGCGCAGCTGCCACTCGAGCGACACCATCTTGTAGCCTAGCGCTATCACCTTTAGGCACGAAAATCACATCCAGAATTACAGATTTGGATCAAGCGGGGGCGTATTCGCGGGCAGCTCTTGGAGGACCAGCAAGGGGGAAGGAGTAGTGTTCACTTTTTTTTGCACGATGCATTTTTTGGAGTTTCTTGGTCTGAAAAAATGCAGACCAATGTCTTGCTCAGAGGCGGCGATCCTACCCAACCCTCTCCCAGCCTCCTTAAGATCAAGTGAATATACATAACCAAAAGCAGCCATCTGCACATGTCGCTTAGTGATACTTTGTTCTTTTTCCTTTCTCTTATTTGGAGGAAGGAGTGTGCCAACATTGCCTCCAAAGGTACTTGCTATTTCTAGCATGATCATGTTTTTAACGCGGGATTCAAGTGAGAACAAGCGATGGGCCACCAACAATGCAGTGACAATTATTCCTTCTTCTGCGGGCTGTTTTCTTTAACTCGGAGGTTACCTAATTGCAGTTGAATTAAAATACGGTAAGACGACTGCCATCCGCCATCCTCTTGAGCTCATCAAGCACATGTTACAGTACTGGACTGAAATATGGCATGCATAAGTGTCAAAACAAATCTCAATGTAAACTGGAGCAAAAAAAAATAATAACCATAATTTGTAACAGCAGATGGTGGTGGCTGACAATGAGTGTTCAAGCATGAATTCTGGACATTTGGCCCTGAACTTATGACCCCGGCATGCTGTGTACAATGTTCTAACAAATAAGCAGTGGTCGCAGCTGTGTCACACTCTGCTTTAAAGGCATTTATGTCACCATTTATGCTAAGCACAAAGCACATGCCTTTGAATCCCACCAGCTGGCATGCGATTGTCTTTCCTTCTGCTCTGTGTGCAATTATCGCCTACCTAAAACCCTCTCTAACCAACCTCACCATAGAAAAAAATTGACATTCCGCTAACCTTTCCTCGTGTCTACAACTGTTGGGGTTTTCTACATACTCATCCCAAAACAGAAATCGCAGGTACGTATACAAAAGGTAAACCACAATTGATTGCCCTATTGATTCAGGTTACTTTCAGAAAGCTAAAGCCACATGAAGAAGCGGTTATTCTGCTTAGCTACTTGAGATTTTTTTTATTTCTGTTGCAAAAGCCCCCTCATGGACTCTAATCATAAACACATGCTACTGGAATTGAATGACACCTTTCAAAAGCAGCAAAATGTGAAATTGAAGTTTTTGTGCAGTTAACGCACGCAGGGCCCTCCAGAGCAAAGCAAAATGTTAAAGGAGGTACAGGGTTCCAAAGTCATTGCATGTGCTCCACTCCACTGCTCTCGCATGACATGCCAGCTATAAGAGCCATGAGTACCATACCCATAGCACAAGCAACTGGGCTTTCTCACTTTCACTTTTACCTCGGTTTTATAACTCCACAGTAAACAGCTTAAGCACTCTAGCACTTTCGTGACCGCGCCTATTCCCGTCGACAGTACGTTATCGATGGTAGAAGTTTGAATTTTGGCGCCTCTCCGAGCATTATGGACAGCTAACGCCATCGAGCGGGTTAAAGAGAGACTATTTTATAAGTCGGAGTTGTGTTTCTCTTTTCCGCCGCGCGGAGATTTTTAAAGCGCCTGCATAGGCGGGATGACGAGCGCTCGTTGTTTCCGAGATGGCATCTACGTCGCGCGTCCGCTCCACGGAAACGGCGAGTTTCAACGGATTCCGACGCATCTGGGCTCGAATTTGCGGATGATCGTAGCAGCACAGACTCTGAAGATGACTTCGATTCGTCGGACTTTAGTACGGACGGCGAAAGTGCCGCAAACCGCCCCAGAACATCGACAGGCATCCGCCGGTGAGTTTTGCTTTCTTATCTGACTGTGTTATCGCGTCGTAAGGATTTCCGGTATGTTCTAAAGGGTCAGAGTTCTTATCTGCAGGGTGTCAACATCGTTCGGAAGGGACCATATGCCGTCGGCCGCGCAGAGAGTTGAGTTTTGTCCACGAAGACCGCCGGGAGTGGACCTTGGAATCGCGCTCCGGAGTGCTGCGCGGCGGTTCGTAAGAGCTGTCGATTTCTTCCTGCTCTTTTTCACCGCCGAAATCATCAGGGAGATATGCGAGAATACAAATAAGTATGCGTGGATGCATATTTTCGACAAGCCCACGTACAGCGAGAGAGATGGATCCTGGAAGGAAGTCACTCAAGAGGAGATGCTGAAGTTCATCGGACTTCTCGTATACATGGGAATTGTGCAAGTCCCACGTTTGCATTGTTATTGGAGCACACGCAGATTATTCTCAGGTCTTCTTCCGCCTACAGTGATGTCAAGGAAACGGTTCGAGGCGTTACTTGCATTCCTGAGTGTGTCTGATCCAGAGAAGACGACCGTCGCATCCCATGGCAAGCTTCACCGCATATCCTCTCTTCTTCAGCACGTCAACGATTCTTCCGCGCTATTTTTTCAACCGCGTCGGAACCTCTCCGTCGATGAGAGGATGGTGAAATCGAAAGGTCGGTCCGGAATTCGCCAGTACATGAGAGATAAAGTGATCAAATGGGGTTACATATTATGGGTTTTGGCAGATTCGGAAACGGGGTACACTGTTCAGTTCAGCGTCTATACGGGAAAGCGCGAAGAACCTAGCGTGCGAGGTTTGGCATTCGATGTTGTGACACGGCTGTGCGAAAATTATCTAGATCAAAGTTACATAATTTTTTTGGACAATTTCTACCCTTCTACATCTTTGTTTGTTCATTTACTGGAGCGCAAGACACTTGCGTGTGGGACAACGCGGAAAGATCGGCGTGGCTTTCCAAGTGAACTCAAAGACACACAGTGGGAAAAGAAGGCGAAAAGAGGGGACGTTCGATGGCTGAGGGAGCAGGATGTTTTGTACCTGCAATGGAAAGACCGGCGAGTTGTGAATATGATGTCTACCGCGGACACAGCGAACAAATTCGTCCTTGCAAAGCGAAGAAAGAAAGTCGAGAATACGTGGACAGAAGTGTCCGTGAAGAAGCCGGTGCTGATCAAGAACTACAATGTGGGCATGCTTGGAGTGGGCAAATGCGACCAGCTCATCGGGTCCTACAATGTTCTTATGAAGTCAGTGCGTTGGTGGAAGACACTGTTCTTCCACTGTGTCGATATAGCTGTAGTAAATAGCTTTATAATGTTTGACGAGCATCGTCGGGAGCATCCAGAAATCCCAGAACTATCGAGAAGTTTGCACTTCGACCAGTTTGCCTTCAGGCTAGAACTTATCGACCAACTTCTGGGATGTGATGAGCCACATCTTGCGGACCCCCCAGTCGCGCCTGTTGTTCCCTCTCGAAGTGCACCTCAAGTGCAACAGCATCAGCCACAAAAAATGGAAAGATATAGAAACTGTAAATTGTGTTACGATGAAAGGAAAGTTGAGCAGAAAACAAATGTTTTCTGTGAAACATGTGCAGCCAACCTTTGTTTCACTTCATCGAGGAACCGCTTTGCACGGTGGCACGATAGACACTAGGTCTAATGTTTCCCTGTGTACCTGAACAGCTTTTGCAGATACAGAGCTAATATTTGCAGGCTGATTTCATATGGCTCTTTTGTTGAAAATGTATATTTCGATTTTTTTTAAATATTTTTTTTGTGCAAAGCAGCATTGATGTTTTTATCGATTTTTTCGTTCTTGTTGCGATTTTTTTGCTTTGATAATTTTTTCTTACTGTCACTATTAAATATGTTGTTTGAAACCAATACCATTGGAAAGATAATTTCTTCTTCTACAATTTGATACCATACACTTCAACATGAATTACTTTCTGTGGCAGGAAAAAAATAATTACCAGACTACACGAAAACTACCGATTTTCCCGCGGTCACGAAAGTGCTAGACTACCTTGCAGGCCTTTGTATGTCTCTTTAGCTAACTACATAGTCTGACAAAAAAAAGAAATGAATAATTGAACAATGAAGCTGAGACACGAGCTGTACAGAAACATTACCATGCATTTAGGGGAATCCCTCAATGTGGAGTAGGTTTCAATCAAGGCAGTTATTGCTCATTGGTATCCACTTGAGCATAGCTGCACAAAGGAAAGGTTTACGTTTTTCTCAAAAACTTCAAAATGAAAAGTTAACAGTTAAAGAAGAATTCATCCTTGTTCAGGCCTTTAACCCAGGGTGCAACCAAATTAATAGCTTGAAGTAGCAACAATGTTAATATGCTTAGGGAAATCCCCCAAAGTGAAGCTGATTTCAGTCCAGAGAGTAATAACTCATTAGCATGGCTGCATTCAGGTGGATGCTAATGAGTAATTACTGCCTTGATTGTAGCCATAGCATACCAGCAAAACATTCATACCAGTGGTTATGTGTCTGCTAAAAAAAAAACTGCTCATCTCACAATTTTTGCATGTTTGTCTCCGGCTTGAACCTGCAAAGCTAGCATACCATTTGAACATCAAATGCCTTCCATAGGATGTAATATGATCCAGCAGCTAGCTTACCACCATTTGGGGACACTTTAAGTAATAAAAATAGCTGCAAATTAAGTTTATTCACAATATGTGCACGCCATGATCTCACTAACAAATGTTATCAGCATAACCTGGAGTAGCATGCCAGACCGACAACCAGGCAGACCTCTCCTGTTCCATTAAAGTCCCTCCTCCTCCTATCAGCATACCTAATGATGAAACAGGCATTTATAAATGGGTATTTACTTTTCACTGCCATCTGAAAAGGGCAGTGTTTTGGGCCACCTTCAGCAGAGAATGGTGAGGACATTTGTTTCCAGTGTGTAACACAAGATGTTCTTGCAAAGTGCTCATGGTATATGCACATAACAGCAAAAATAAAAATAAGTATCCTGGAACTGATTCTTAACTTTGCATCTTGTATCCAAAATTTGGTATTTTCTGCTTTTCCAATTAGGTGACAAATTTTCATTTTAGTTGCAGTAGTGTATCTTAAGCATTTTGCAAATTCAAGCTAATGCCTTCCATTAGGAACTAATTAAGGTGTTTGGAACACCTGAATTTGTTTCCAATGGAAGCCAGTAGCTTGTTCCTATCATTTTTTGCACACTATATTCATTACCCATATTTAAACAAAAAAAAAGATTCTTTAACATGTGCAGAAAGCATAAAAGCAACCAAAAGAACCTGCAAATTTAGCACATTGTTCATGCCAAAAGTCTTCGATGTTAATACCTTTTGTACCAAGCAAACCTTTCCAAGATCCAGCTTAGCCTGCACAAAATTCTCCCTGCTACTTCTACACTCAAATACTTCCATTTAGTGAGCCTTTTCTGCACACTTATGAATGTTAATGTAGAATACTTAAATGGGAATGAAGCAACATGTCTAGTAACAGAATATAAATAAAGCTTACTACCTCTCATATGCTTGATGAAATTCAGAAAGACAAAAAATGTGAAAACTAGCGCCTGGTGCTTGCATGAAGTACTTTCTGTTACACAAAATATTGTATTTAATTTTGGCTGCATTAGCAGTAGACGTGTACTTAAGCTTATTCACTGGTGTTTGTTTGCTAAGAAACACAGCCAAGTCAAGATAAGCGGAGGGCTTCTATCAGAAACAACGCTACCCATAACTTATGAGGGTTTTCATAGAAACATCATGGAAAAAACTCAATTGTTCCTAAAGTAAGGGAAATACAAATTTCACATTGAAGGTACGTGCTTTTGTCATGAAAGAAATGTGTACTGATCCACTTAAGAGCAGTGATATGGTCTCCAGGCTCTGGGCTTACTTCCTGGAAGGAAATGAATCACATATGAAATTGTCTTGAGTGGCCCCGATGTACACCACGATGATACTAGATACGTGAGCCAAAGCAACTTTGACACTACATCGAAGATACTTGGTGAGTGTAAACAGTATGTTCCCTGAAAGTAAATGAGCCTGACATTGTTCAGCAGCACAGTTGTACTTGATTATTTTTGGACAGCCAACAGAAATTCTCAATTGTCAACACTAGAGAATCTGTCTTCCCTATTCTATGAACAGCTGGCTCAAAGCTTCCCCTTCAACTGGTCAATGCTCCCAACAGCAACCCTTTCCTTCACAAAGTTACACTTGCTGTACAGCAGTTAGAAACAACAGTTCACAGGTTTCTTAATGGCTGAGTTTTAACTTTCTTCCAGTTTTTCGTGACTAAGTATGACATTTCTATATCGTGGTATTCTTTACTGCCTGTTTTTTAGGGAGGAGCTCGGCAGTTAATTATCCTTCCATGTTGGATCCGTGTGTCCTCGTTTCCTTGGCTACCAGCACCGAATGGCAAGCAAACGTCCTTGGATTTTGCTTACGTTCCAAGATTTAACCTCCGATTGGCACTTGTGCGTGTTTTCGTTCTTTCGACAGCATCTTTCCCTGCAGCGCCAGTCCTCCCAGATCATGTCACACCAACTTGCCCAAATCTTCACACTGCTCAATCACATTTCTAGTATATTGGGCTTTTTCTTTTGAATGTTTAGGTCCATGTGTCCTCGTTTCCTTGGCTGCCAATGCCGACTTCCATGTTAGCCTGTCCACTCAACTCTTGCTGGCTTTATAGTTGAGAGTTCGGCTGATGTGCCAGCTTGAGACCCAAAACCTTTACTTAAAAATTTCAAATTAAAGTTTTTCAGAAAAAAATCTCTTCCTGATCTCCAAACCAAAAGGTGATGCATTTAAGAAATAATGAAATAACTAAAAAACTCTAGGTAGCTCCAAGGAGAAATGTTCACTAAATACACTGTCAACACCCATGGTCTGCACAAGATATATGTACTTTTTGTACCCAAGCAACTTGTAAAGGAAAACTACTGCAAGGTTCCACTAAATTTTGTAACTGTACCACATTTCTGAAATTATGCTCTTCTTTCAAGACATAGCCTACTTTTTTTTTTTTGAAGCAGTGGTTAGCAAGCTGAACAATCTTTATAACAGAGTTAAAGAGACACATTAGGTTTCCTACAGTCATATCAAAAGATCTCTTTGGAAAAGTATGTGGCACTTCTTATGTCTAAAAAACACACATTTTTAATGTAATACTGCATGTATGGTACATTATTTCTAGCTCAACGTAAAAAAAAAAGTTCAAATAATGAAATGACTCCCATCCTACTTTTGTAAGACGGCTGATAACTGAACAAGATCAGTATAACCACAAACACTGTGATGAAGCGAGCAAACAGATCTCTATTTAGCAAATTTGCTGTTGCCCTTAACTTCTGGCAATTTGTGAGTGGTGGTTTTTGCACAAAGGGGCCTTGTGAACTAAGGATATTACAATTAGCATTTGACATTGAGGTGAAAAAATAAAAATGCAGATGTAAGGCTTAGGTTCACAATGAGGCTATCCAGCTCAAAGGAAAATGAACTGGGCATGTCTACGCAAGAAAAAAAATATGGGAACCATAACTTCCTCTTATTGTAACTTGGCAAACTGTGAAGGATTTTGGTGGAGGGAGACAATGAGACCGTGAAAATATATAGGTCACATTATCACTACCAACTTTTTATCAGTACCAACTACCAAAATGAACTGGGCACGTCTATATAAGAAAAAAATATGGGAGCCATAACTTCCTCTTATTGTAACTTGGCAAACTGTGAAGGATTTTGGTGGAGGGAGACAGTGAGACCGTGACAATATATAGGTCACATTATCACTACCAACTTTTTGCTCCATGGGATATTAAAACAAAAGTATTTTTAAAATGCTTTTAGCTGCAAATAATTAATGACCAGAATGCCTTTGCCCACATGATCTGCTTTCAACACATAATGAAGGCACCTCAGACATCACTGCAAGTTTGAAAAGCTAAACATTAGACCAGCATGTGCCGCATCCTGTTCCCTCTACAATACTTACAGTGATGTTCACGCTGTTCTTGTTCCATAGCTATGGCAAGACACGAGACAGCGAACAGAAAGCAAGGAAGAAAGGCAGGAAGATTAACGAGACATGATGTCCATGGGGAGGGAGATAAAGGTAGTTAGAAGAAAAGGAAGAGGGGGCAAGTTAGGTGCACAATGGCCAATAAAAACAAACACATCCGCAGTTCAGCTGCAGGAAGGGGCTCGAGTCTGTGGGTTTTAAATAAATAGACACAAGCCATTTCATAAAGACTTGACTTAATACAGAAAACGAGTAATCCACAGAAAATGTGGCAGGCATTCATTTGAAAAAAAAAAAAAAATGGCCACAAGAAACTAAAAATTTGAAGACAATACAGAAAAATGGCGCACCAAATTTTCTGACATATCAATCCTGAAAGCAGTCAGCCGTGGATATGGGCAAACAATTTACAGCTGTCTCGACATAGTTTTTACTTTCAGCTGGTTTTAAATAATGCCAATACCAAAAAGTGTGCACATTCTGCTTCTCACAGCAATGCACCAGTTGTCACCATGCATACGGAGTAGTAATGTTGAGTATTAACATGCAAACATAAGTGTCCTGCAAGTCTACTTACATCCAACACATGTAAACAATGCTCTGCCTTGCAACCTTAATCAGCTCGCTCACCGTCACCAAAAACAGTTCGATCTTCTGGCTCAGGTCTTCATTATTTTGAAGAACAAACGCACCAGCAAAGCCAAACCACACCTCTGCGCTTCGCAGTATTTCAGGGAGCACATTCTTTGTCCCATTATGTTCCCTGCTATTCCGAAAACACGAACAGGCACTACGTACCATGAACGTGCTTCCCACCCCCCTTTAATGGAAGACCCTGTACACGAATGAGTGTCATACAGATAGAAGGACAAAGAACTCAGTAATTACACTTATATATAGTAGTGTTCACGCAGTGCCCAGTTACCCCCACACAACCTCACCACAACATAAAGGAAGCCGACTTGCACCACTAGGCCCACAGGCCATGAAAATCAGCAAATTTTCTACAGCACATCCAGCGCTGCACTCATCATATTTGTTGCAACCTGGCTGTTTTCTATCAGCTCACCTTATCGAAGAGCAAAGTATACGCCTGCCAAAAATTCGCAGGGACAACTAATTGCATTATATGTTGGCAATGTGATAGCATTAGCAGCTGCTGATGCCTTTACCGGGAGTGACTTCCTTCCAGCCAACAGGCGATTTTTTACAACACATTTATCGCATTCAAATCCATTTCAAACAGCAGTAGGACCCTTAATCAATATTTTGGGCCCCTCAATCTACCATTATAGAGCGAAAACATACTCATTTAGAGCTGATTTTACTGATTCAATGACATTTTTATACAACAGTTATCAAATGAACCATTAAACCATTCAGACCTTTCGCATCATCATCATGACATGTACATAAACTAGCCTACACCTGCCTGCATAAAGAGACAGATGTGCCTTATACTGCTGTAGTCATAAAATTTGCCTGCAGAAACTCTTTGTTCATGTTTTACTAACTTCAGCACCAGTCCTATTTTGCAATCTAGTACACACAAGTGCGTCCTGTAGTCTTGAATGGAGTCCGTTCGCAATATACCTACACTCTGTATTCTTCACATAAAGTTGACGATAGGGTCTCATGTGATGTTCCAGTTGCCTTCATCACTTGCACTATATGCTTATTATTAGCGGTGGGATTACAGCAACAAAAATTTTATTGAAATCGGGACATAACCAGGGCAGAAAACAGCATGAAATTGGGACATTTTTCGGGATAATGTGAGAGCTTTAAAAGTGCTTTTATTTGCATTTAGTTCAAACGACACGGTATCTCAGTGGGGTTCTTAGCTGTTAAAAACATCTTTTAGTTTTGCAGGTAAAATGAAACAATCAGGAACATTTCTAGGGCCTCCTTGCTTCAAGTTTTGTTTCTCCGTTAAGATATTCATGTCAGGAAATGATCGCTCCACTTCTACGAAAACTACAGGCAGATATTTCAGTGCTCGCTTTACAGCCAAGTCATAAGCTCCATTTTGGCTGCTTGGTGAAGGCACCCACTCTAAGTGCAGGTTTTTGTTGACTGACTTGCAAAGCTTCCCTTTTGGCGTGCCAACCTGCTTCTCTGCGACGGAATCCAGAAATTCAAACCAGGCCTCTAGATCCAATAGATCTGTACTTCTTGATGCTGTACAGCTCACTGGGGAACAGCGTCACTGGTCGCAGTTGCTTGCAGCAATTGCTGCAGCAGATGTAGCCTTAAATTTTTTAATGAAGTCTTCTGCCATCATGCAGTCTTTCACATAATACTTCACTGCTTTTAAGAATGTGCCCCTTTGAGTCACCACTGGTTCAGGAAGCAAGGAAAGATTTGCAGCTGCGACAAAAAGCGAATGTCACTTCGCAGATTTTCACAGCACTTCATTTCAGACACTTCTTCCTGAATTAACCGTAGGGCATACGTTGAGAATCTCATCTCTTTTGCGATGCGCTGCAGAGCATGTGTAATGCAAGTGGCATGCTTTAGGTTCAGAAACATAAGACCTGACACTCTGAAACACGGCTTTTATATATGAAGCTTCATCAGCTATTACAACAATTTTTCATACTAATCTTTCATACTGTACCCTGTTGGGCCACAATGTGGCAAGCATTCCTAAATTCACACTGAATTCTCCCAGTGTATTTCCTTCACGAAGTTGACACTCTGGATAGCAGGCTGACAAAAGGATCTGTTTAAGGGAGACACAAGTATATTAACAACGAAACGGTGGCAGGGATGAGTTGTTTTGTCCATTTGGAAGTGAACGACCGGGTCAGCCAGATTCGCTCGCACGCTGTCATTATTTTCATCACAACTTGTTTTCAGGAGTTTTCAGGGGTTGTGGGGGTTCCTACTAGGCCGTTGAGCCTCCTTTGAGGTCTAGGCCGTGAACTCCTCGAGCTCCCGGTATCGCACACTACGCGCGGCCGTTCTCACAGCGGCGCAGCAGAAATGCGAAATAAACACAACACGGAACAGGATGCTTTGCCCAGGGCCCCCCCCCCAAACGTTTATTGGGCTCTCCCAAAATCGCTGGCTGCTGGATCTGCGACCCTTGCCGCCTGGCTTGGTCGTGCGGCTGACGGGGCAAGATGGCAACAACGAAGAGGGAAGTTGGAAGGTATTTACCTTACATCCTCTCACTGTCACGGCTCGCTGTTGTCTCTCTCTGGCCACGGCCGGTACCCGCCGATCTCGGCGCACTTGCCCGTTGTCACATTCGGCCAATCAGCGACCGCTCCAGCGGCGCGCTCTTGCGACCGGTTTTGAGGAAGGAAGCGGTGCAGCGCTCTCGAGCAAACCTTCTGGCTACTCGCCCGTGAGGAAGGAGGAAAGCGTCCGCTTTCCTGCGTCTCCACGGTGCGCCTTGCTGGCCAGGGAAGGGTACGGCACTCCGAAACTCCCACACTCCTCCTCCCTAAAGACCGAACATCCACTGAGTTCAGCGGACGGTAGACTGCAATGATCTCATTAAAGTCTTTACCTTTATTTTGCCGCTTATAAATCCCCCAGACGATCAAAGTCCATCACCATATCCCCGATATCGTTGTGCTCTGGGGGTGGTGCTCCTGGGAATGGCGTCATGGCAGGAGGCTCGGTCCCTGGCCCGTGTTGTGCGACCAGGGCTCGGGGTTCCGGGACGAACACAGAGTCCCGGGCCCGCACCACCTCGGTGTCGAGGTCGCTCCCCTCCAGGTGCTGCCGGTGGTGGCGGGAGGTGACGTGTGTGCGCCGGTTGATGACCAAGCCGCCACATTCCGGGCAATACGCAGCCACCAGCTCCAGTGGCATCACGGCGGCTAGATGCGCTGCCAGGAGGTCCGCAATGGTGCTACCACGAAAAATGCAGGGGACCTGCTCCCGCGCTAGGCCCGCCTCCACCTGCAGCTGCCGATCCCACGGTGCCACGCTCACGTAGGAGCTAGGTGGCACATCGCCGGCCTCATGTGTCCAGGTGGCGACGGACCGACAACGGGGTCCGGCTGTCCCGGCCGGAGCGGGTCCTCGGTGCCCGGCTGCATGATTGTCCTGTCGTTGAAGTGCTCTCCAGTCCACTTTTAAATTAAGTTCTTAACCACTGGATGACCGCTAGAGAAGAAAAATATTAGCACTCACCCAGGGACTCCGGAACTTTTTTGTGTGTGCGTGTGGGGAGGGGGGGCAAAACTTCGAGCTTATTTTGTTATTTATTTAATACTCATTTACATATAATTTATATTTTTATTATTTTTTCTTTTTCACTCCGGAACCTTTTTTTTTCGGAGGGGGCAAGGCTTTGAGCTTATTTTGTTTATTTATTTATTGCCCATTTACATATAACTTTTATTTATTTTTTTTAATTTTTCAATGTTGAAAGGTTGATGCAAATTGTCACGTTGTGGTGACAACAGTCCAGCAGTCACGAAGACAACGAAAAGGCTTCCAAAAGAAACTGTTTAAGGGGCTGACTCGTGCCCAATAAAAACTGAATGACTCGGTGGCGGCGATAGCCACAAGCATGCTCGGTGGTCATCGAACTGAATGCCTGCAGTTCTTGGCCGCGCTCAATTTAAAGCTGGCAAGGATTCTTCGAGATAAAGAACCAAAAGCACCTACAACAATCTGAAAAAATGTGGAAGCATTTGCACGTGGCCACGATAAATGGAGATAAGTCTTGCTGTGAAGCTGGCTAAACATTTCTGAAAAGGAGACATTATTCATAGACTGTGGACTTTCTGCCATTTACTTCTGAAAAAAGTGCGTGGATGTTTTCTGGCATTTATTTCCTTTCGGAAATTGCTGTTTCTCAGCTAGTTGTACAGTATGGACCTTAGAAGCAGTGATTATCGGCGAAAAAAAAATTTGTCAAAAGTTCAGGAGCACAGTGACAGATGCAAAGAGCACCATATTTTAAAATCTCATTGGTACACACGCTAGGCACAGTTGGTTGCAGTAGAAGGCTTGCTGACCTTGTTGATTTGCCTGTGTTAGCATGCTTGTGTCTACCGTACCAAGCTTCGAAAATCCTCGCTCAACATTAGTACTTCAGATGCTAAAAGATGCTCTGGGACAATGCAGGCTAGTCGCACTCATGTAGTTTCCGAAAGAATGAAGCAACGACGTCAGCGTTGGTCGTGTACAGCAACAAGTTTGGACCTCTGGTCGATGCTTCTTCAAGCTTCATTTGTCCTACATAATAAGTCAGTAGGTCTCTTAGCAGTGCGTGAATTCCACAGGCAACTCTGTTTTCCACAAGGGTTGACAATTTGGATGCCGATATAGGGTTCCCCTGTGAACTGCTAGCCATAGTGGACGTTCTGTTGGTTGTTCTTATGCAAGTTGCTGTAGCATCATGTAATATGCCACAAAAATGCTGCCAACTAGATTTTTAGGCTCTCACCTAACATGTTTATTAGGCTCTCCACGCTTCAGTGGCCTTCCGCTGATGCCCACTTCCTCCTCTTTAGCATGGTGACAAGTTTCACACCAAGAAGACGACACATCGCATACACAAGGTTCTTGTCCGACTTAAAGTGTCTTTAGAAGCTGGAGCAACGAGGCAGATTTCTGATCAATTGATCACAGCCTTCAGGAAAGACAGCCGTGCAACTAATGCATGCAGCAGAATGGAAAGTAAGGCAAGCTGGAACTACGCCATAAATTTATATATACAGAGAAGATCACAGGTAAGTAGTACACATGCCACACACTCTGATTTAAAATACATGGAACGGGCAACAGCTAAAAAGTACATATGCTACACGCTGACTAAAGGCTGATTCATTTTTAAAGGAAGTTTCATTATAACCAACAGATAAATAAAATGAACAAATGGTGACAAAAATAATTTAACAACAGTGAATGTGCTTTTTTGGCTTAAATCGGCTCTGAAACACCTTCTAAGGAGAGTACATAAAATTATCACTGCATTGTGTTTTCCTGAACACCTGAGCCAAATGATATGTTTCTACACACAGCAGAGAACCCACAATCACATGCGAAAGTTGGCAAGCTCTTTCTCGCAACTTTATCATACTTGTGGCCTCCTCCATTTCACATTCCTGCATATACGGGTTAAGAGATGGTTATGAGACTTTTTCAGACGTCACGGAGCTACTATGGCCGCGGCCATCAGCCACATTGCTCCAGAGGGTCAGGAAGCACCGCCACCTTGGGCAATTCCCGTGCAGGAGTGCCGACCTTTCATCATGCTAGAAGTGTCGAGAGGGAAGACAATTAAATGTGCAAAGATGCTGAAAAATTCAAATTTGGCTACAGATAACTCAGTTTCTACAAAGCGCAATAAAAAAATTCTTGCTGGAGGATATTCATGCAGCGACCACCTTTACCATCCCAGGCATACCGCAACTTTACTGAGAGCCCCTTTCAGAGACCCTTTAAGCATGTGCTCGATATTGTTTTGGAACAACACAAACAAAGGTTGGAATGTGGATGTGCAAAAAGCAACCATCATTTCTATGATAACCTGTCATTTTTAATGAAAGAGGTCATTTGCTTCACATGCATGTTAAGGCTTTTTAAGTGGCGGCTTACTGAAGCTGCCACTGAACATGCCTTCATTCACATCTTTGAGTTGCTTTTTTGCTTTGCTGCAGTCGTTAAGCGTCATTTTGTACTATTTTTGTACTTATGCTTTCCTTTTATGTTTTTCATTTCATTTCTTTCATATTTAATTGTAGTATTTTCTGCACCATCACCTGAATTGTACTGTATCATGATTTGTTTGATTATGCACTTATAATAACAAGAGCCAGGTGGATTTTATTTTACTGTTGTAATTTAACCTGTACTGCATACTTTTTTTCTTATTTCCCTATCGTTTGGTCTACTCCTCTCTATTCATGTGTTCAAATATTTTTACTAAGCATTGTACCTTCTTCCGTTCTGTATTACTTATTCTGTGTAAAAACGCACTGTTCGAAATTTGGCACCCTCCTTACACAATTTCCTATGGGTCTGTAAGGTATTTAAAATAAAATAGGCTCACAATCAGGCATGCAACAGTGTACTGCCAAATGGAACAGAAGTTGCTTTTCACTAGTTTAGGCGTAAATAAGTATTTGAACTAAAGCCACTTTGCTCCATATACAAGTGTCTACATATGCTAGCAGTCCATCAAATTGCTGAAGCATAATGTAATGTGATTTTAGGACATTAAGTGGAAGAAAAACCCCAGGCATGAGTGTTGAACCTTAAGCCAAACATAATCTGAAATGCTTTTCAATCTTGTATCGGACCCTTCTAGGCTAGAGCCATTTAAAGAGATTACCATTTCATTGTGCTGCCCCTGGTTATGACTGATTGAGTCGCCTACCATTGGTATGAATAGTAGCTCAACATACATGTTTCTGGTGCAAGTGTAATAGGCTATCCAGAAATCTAATTCCCTAGTCACATGTGAAACTGATAGGGTGTTTGCATTTGGTAAAAAAAAAAAAATCAATCAACTGGCTGTACAGCACATATACCATGCGTTACAAGAGGTAAAGCATCACAAAGAGAGGCAAGCCCTTTCCTAACATTTGTACGCTAGTAATCTGCACTTTATTTTTTAAGGTTGGTATAAAAATATCTAGCACCATCACAAAGAAATTCAGAACAAACAAGAACAGGGTGGTTGTCCAGCTGTAGAGGAACATGAAACTTTATGCTTGTAAAGGCCAGTTTAGAAAAGTCAAACCGGCCACTGGTCCAACATAAGTTTAGACAGCCCAAGAGTAACCTAAAAAATTTCATCGCATTTTTTGGTTTATGTATTATGGTTGTAAACCTGTTTCTAATATGTCTTCTTTTGCCACAGGCACCATTTTCCTGGAGCAGTGATGCTTTCTCCAACTTTATGCATTTGCTTGCACCAGCCATGACCTTTGCTCATCTATTTGCAAAAGGCGATCGAATCTTCATGCAAGCCGAAAACTCGTATCACCATGGTTACAATTTCACTTCGCCGTTCTCTCACCATATTTTATGTAGCCAGGTTATATGTATAAACTTCGTTTTAAATCATCTAATCAGCTGAAGCGATTTTTCACAATTGCAAATTCTACAGATTGGTTTTTTTACTCGACATTTACTAGTACTCGCTTGCAAGGCAGCTGCCGCAAACCTTGCAAAGTTGCATAGCCTAAGCTTGGCTGCAATGCAGAGCTGTTGGGTTAAACCACCCCACCCCCATGTTTATCCTTCACATTGCTGGTAGCCTACCACATGCAAAAGTTTCTGCAAAAAAAAAAAACTATCAAATGAGAGAGTAGCGCCAAACACACTATGGACAATGGCAATGCACAGCTGGGAACTGAACACTTATGGCAATAAAGAATGCATCGTGAATATTGACCAGTGAAATGTCTAAGCTGTTGCAAACTCACGAAAAGTTAAAATTTGCAACTTTTGCGGCCTTAATATTCAAATATCTGCAGGTGATGCGCCGGAGAGTTCGCAGAGGCATATGCGTGTTCGCGGCCGTACGAAGTAAAAGTCTCCAATCCTCATTGTACAAATCAGATATTAATTAGTTATCAAAAAATCAAACCTTGTGAGCTAGGTTCCTCTGAGGTTTTGCTGCAGTGACTTAAGAGACTGCGTAGTACAATACGAGACAGGACACAGAGCAAGATCAACATTCTACAGTCAACAAGCGATCAAAACTAACCACGAAAGTAATTAAGCTTCAAAAACTACTTCAGAACCAACACTGCTCGCCTTTGCTGCATTAGAACATAAAAATTGCGCAGAAACCAAGAAAATGTCGGAATTTTCCGGCATCGCAAATGGCTACAGCTTAAACTGTGCCGCGGCATGAAAAAGCCAAGAAAAAGAACATATAAATGGCTACGTATTGCATTGGGCCTTGCGTGAACGCTTTGAAACGATACAGAACAGTGTAGCAGGCACTGAAGTGCTTTATTTCACGGACAAATACTTTGCAACGATTTCCTACTGGTGCAGAAACTCAAAATACGTACCCGACCAGTCAAATATTGCAGCCTTTTCAAGGAGTCATGTTCAAGCATGGCGTGCCTCATCGTCGTTTCCAAAAGAATACGCAGTCCAAAGCAATTTATTAACAGCTGCCGCAAAACTAATTGAATACAGACCAACACTACCTTCTCCTCCAGCAAATCCCCCCGTGCTTTGTTTGGACAGCCTATTTGAATGTTGCTGGTGGTGCCATCTGTCAGTGATGCGTGTTATTTGGTCGCAAAAAAAAAAAAAAACTATGATGTTTGCGTTTTCACCTTTTTTTTGTTTCTCAAATGTTTTTAACCAGAATATGAATAATTATTTAATTTAATAAATTCTTCACATTGTTGTACCTCGTACAACAAAATTATTATGCAATCGCAGAAGCTGAACAGCACGTTTTGAGGCAGAAAATTTGTTTTCAACATACAGTCATTATTTGTGGACTTCTTTTTAATACATTAAGTTCTTTGCTCGTTCATAATGATTAGCAGATGTTTATTATTTCAAATATGGTCTGCGACATCTTCGACTTTAGCTTATTTCTATTTAATATTGTCACTTGCCCGGTTTGGAAGGGCGCTTTGAAAGGCGTCTTGATAGACAGAGAGCAGCAACTGAGAGGGATACTCGGGTTCGGAGCTTCGTAGGTTACGCACTTGCGAGCTCTGCCACTATTTCTCTAGAGGGATCGCCAGTAGGCGGTCCTCATCGAACGAATCGAAAAGCAGATCACTTCCAAACGCACAGCGATCATTCGGTTTGCACGAAGTATAAACCTGAATGGATCTTACGGTGTTTCCCCGATATGCTTGCTATCAACCGTTGCATCCAAATGCGCTTAGGTAGCAGTGCAGTCTTTCCGTGGCTGTGATGCCGAAAGGCCGTACTATTTTACCGTTGCTTGGAACCAGAGTGAGCAGGTATTAGCTAGAGCTGGCTGGCACCCTTCGAAGGCTCCATCGGCAGTAGGCGGTCCTCGTAGAACGAATCGAAAAGGAGATGACTTCCAAACGCACGTCGAATATTCAGTTTGCAACAAAGAAAAATCGGTCTCAATGCATGTGAAGAGTTTCCCAGCTATGCTTACAGTCAATCGTCGCATCCACCTGCTGGCCATCAAAGGTTGCAGGTGGCTGTGGTGTGACAGTCGGTCCCTTATGTCTAAAGGCCGCATTATTTTACCGTTGCTTTAACACGCCCAACGTGGGGCTCGAACCCACGACCCTGAGATTAAGTCTCATGCGCGCAATCGATTCTAAAACTCTGGCCCATTTAGCATTTGTGCGCAAAGAATAAAAAAATAACACGCCCAACGTGGGGCTCGAACCCACGACCCTGAGATTAAGAGTCTCATGCTCTACCGACTGAGCTAGCCGGGCGGCACGGCAGACAGGGATAAATATTAATATTTAAAGCTTTTACAGAGATTACTGATTTTGCAGTATTTTTGTTTTGATATTGTGATTTTCTTCTAAAATAACATCAACGTCTGCAGTCCCGCTAAAACCACACAAATGTACAAAGTGGCGCTGTTTTGCACGAAGACACGGCAATTGTGACAAAGTATTACGTGTGTGCACCAACCAACAGACTTTCATCGCTAAACGCGCACCGTAAAATGCCTATCTTGGTTAAACCGCTCGCTTATTCGCACTGGAATTTGACGCAACGATAGCATGCGACAGTCTTGCCTTTTCAATACCAAGTCAGGGTGGTGTATTTTCCTGATCTCATCAGAATTATAAATCCGCTTCGTCTGCAGCACTGGCGACTCCCATAACAAGCAGTTTTCGCATGAGTGTCTAATGTTGCCACATTCAGGTACAAGGGGTTTTCTCTTTTCCTGTGCGCTATCATGAATTTTCAACGTCATATTTTCAACGCCAGCATTTCAAATCGGTTGATGCATTCAGAATAATGCATACAAAAGTGAAACAAATTGAGGAGCGTTTATTGACTTGGATATCAAAAATCTTATGTACAACAATCGCAGGGCATTCACAACAGAAAAAAAAAATACTTTATATATTACTTTAACTAATGCAAAGAGAACCACTACACAGCATTTATGTGTAATTTGTAAATAATGTGTAAGCGGACGGCGAAAATGATAGATCTTATTCTGAAACATTTAGCAATGGCCATCAGTGATCGACTAGGCGGTGTCGCTCCTTTCATGGGCATTTCACGGGAAGTACAATGCAGTCTAAACACTATTGAGCACAGCACTAATTCTGGGTCGTGTTACAAAAGAAGCATCTTGTACAATCCGCTCATGGAGCTAGTCGGTTGGACTGAGCAGTGACCGATCCTCCTCGATGCTGCGGTCGCTCGCGGTCGTGTCCAGGGAGAAATTCGAGGTACTCGTTGGTAGGGGATCATCCACCGACACAGATGGAAGATAGTCCGAACAGCGAAATATCTCTGGCTCCTCGTAGCGCAGCTGTTTCTTGTACTGCTGGGCAGGCTTCTTGGCGAACAACGGTGACGGAAGACTCGACAGGAACTTTTTGACGGTACTGCCACCGAATGCGTTTTCGGCTTCAGTCACTTTCTCCTCCATGGCGTCGATGGTGTCACGAACAACACTAATGAACTTCTCTAGCGCGTCAATTCGATTGTACACTTGCTCCAAACCTTTGCTCTTTTCGCAGATGTCCGGTAGCGTGTGCGTAAGACACAAGGTGTCGTCGCTTCTCACCATGTTGATGAGGCCAGTGAACTCGTCCAACCGCGTCAGAAGCTCGTCGATGGTTTCGTCCAGCGCACGCTTCTCATGGGCTATGTCAACCTTAAAGAACTGAGTATAGTCGGCAGCAAGCTCTTCCAGCAGTTGTCGGCTTTGCCCATCTTCTGACGACGCACTGCCAGCCACAGAGGCTGGGGCCTCCTCCATGATCGTTCACGCTGGTGGCAGGCCGCCACGCAGGGCACTTCCCAATGGGGGCGTTCCGTGCCCTCGCTAAAGCTTTCGGCGCTCCTCGCTAGATGGCAAGACAGTGCCGCATGCTTGCAAATGTCTGCTTCCGCAGGATGGCATCAGGTGGCAGCACGGATTACAGCAAGATTTCATAGCCGCGTAGCGAGCTGCACTCCTGCACTGGCTTCATCAGCTGCATCACCTCTTGGTGGCTACACTGCACTTCAAATTATATGGAGGAAACAGAGAAATGGCCAGACGAGATGCATGGCTTCAGGCCCCATCTGAGCACACAGGACGTCATGCTGCGGCTGCAGCAAGACATAATTCATTCCAGAACCAAAGACGCGAAAGTCATTATGGGACTAGACCTAAAAAAGGCCTTCGACAACGTCAAGCACGAAGCCATTCTGGAGGGGCTCCAGCAGGCAGGAATAGGGCTAAAAACCTATCGTTATATCAGAAATTTTTTAACGGACCGCACGGCGGTTATAACTTTCCAGAAAATACAATCCGGCGTGATCAGGCTGGGTAACAGGGGGACACCTCAGGGATCGGTACTGTCACCCAGTCTTTTCAACATGGCCATGAGAGGGCTCCCGAAGGAATTGCGAAAAATTGGGAACTACAACTTAAACTACAGCCTGTACGCGGACGACATAAACCTCTGGATCAACAGAGGGAGCGACGCAGAGATCAATCAAACGCTGCAGGCGGCAGCAGACGTCATCTCAATGTACGCGGAGGACAGAGGACTTAAATGTTCGCCTGAAAAATCAGAAATCTTCGTGTATAATGACAAGGCACTCAGGAACAAACCTCCCTCTGACCCACAGGTGTACGTGGATGGAAGGGAAATACCAAAGGTAGAGACAATACGAATATTGGGCCTCCACTTACAAACACACGGGAGGAACACGATCACAATTAACAAATTAGAAAACCACGCTACCCAGACATTAAACCTCATCAGGAGGGTCTCACGTAAGGGAGGCGGCCTCAAGGAAAAAAACCTCCTAAGATTGGTACAGGCCTTCATCATTAGTAGAGTGGGATACGCCACGCCATATCTGAACCTAAAGGCAGATGAGAGGAGCAAGATAGACGCGCTCATCAGGAAATGCGTAAAAAAGGCCCTAGGGTTCCCAATCTGTACATCGACGGAGAAGCTACTGGCCCTAGGACTGCATAATACGATTGCAGAAATCGCGGAAGCGGTTAAAACCTCGCAACTTGAAAGACTCAGCACGACGCGAGTGGGAAGAGCTACGCTAAGTAATCTTGGAATGGCCACAGACAGGGGGCAAAAGGAAAGGGTCTACATTTACAGGGAAATCAGGGCGCACCTAAGAATCCCTCCCCTACCCAAGAATATGCACCCTGAGTTTAATAAGGAAAGGAGACAGAAAAGGGCGGAAGCGATAGAAAGAATATATCGGGGTAAACCCCGAAATGAAGTCGCCTACGTAGATGCGGCAGGGGACAGACACAGTCGATACATGACCATAGTGGCGGTAGATGGGGAGGGCACCCTCATCACGGCGGCCACCATACTAGGGAAAGAAACCGAGATGGCGGAGGAAGCCGCGATAACGATCGCTTACGCTGGCACCAAAGCTAGATATATTATTAGCGACAGTAAGACTGCAATCCAAAATTTCAGCAGAGGGAGGATAAACCCCCTCACCACCAAAATTTTAACACAAGGAGTGATTGATAGGACGATCAACATCATCTGGACCCCGGCGCACGAATCTGTCAGCGGTAACGAGGCGGCCCACAGTGCAGCTCGAGAGCTCTACCTCCGTGCTGTACAGGATGGGTCGGTTCAGGCCGAACATGATAGAGAAGGGCGATTAATCTCGTATCAAGAGATTACAGAACACTACAAGCAATGCCGGAGGTGTTTTCCCCCACCAAACACGGCGTTAAATAGGAGTCAGGCGACGGCGTGGAGACGCCTGCAGACTGGAGTATACCCAAACCCAGTACTAAACAAACATATCCGATCGGACTGCGAGGACGATAAATGTAAAAAGTGTGGGGCGAGAGGAACCCTCGACCATATAATTTGGGAGTGCGCTTACTCCCCAGGCAGGGCGCAAAACATTAGCAGTAGGGAAGCCTGGGAAACCTTGTTGCGGAGCTCGGACCCTGAGCTCCAAATCACCGCCGTCCAACTGGCAGAAGAGGCCGCCGGCGAAACCAACCCGGCCAGCATCGAATGCGACCATCCCGTGCGGCTGGGCCGCTCCTAAGTCCTCTCCCCTGTAAAGGGGGGTGAGACAGAGCGGCCCAGGCGGTGTGGTCTTTCTCTGTCGGACAATAAAAGTTTTCAACAACAACAACAACAACAACACACTGCACTTGCACTGGTTTTACAAACCTTTTTCCGCTTGTATCGTTCCCAAGCCTCGCAATTTTATTATTTACTGAAAAGTTCGATAACATTCTCATGGTGCTAAAATCACAAGATGTATCCAATCCCGCGAAAGAGACTTGAACAGCAACACCAACCCGATGCGAATCTATTTTCACTTATTTCTCTCTCTCCATTTCGTTATGTGTCCTCAGGTTCGCGTTTGCAAGCCTCCAAGATCACACCCATTGATGTTTTTGTTATCATTGTTTCCTTCAGGGGCGGATTTATGAAAAATAAAAACGAAATTGGCTTTTTAGGAAAGGGAATGGCGCAGTAACTCGGTGGACACCCAAACCGCACCCTAAGAGTAGGGATAGAGGAGGGAGTGAATGAAGAAAGGAAGCAAGAGGTGCCGTAGTTCAGGGCTCCGGAATAATTTCGACCACCTGGGTGTCTTTAACGTGCACTGGAATCGCACAGCGCACGGGCGCCTTATGCATTACGGCTACATCGAAACGCGGCCACATCAGCCGCGGTGGGGTGGGGCGTTATCTTTCAGATTTCTTTCCCGAAAAAAGTGGGCCATTGCAATTTTTTCATGAAAAAATTTTCCCTCTGGTATATGAGTATGCTGTTTACAGCAGACGATAATGATCAGCAACCCGAAACCGAAACTTAAAGCGAAAAAAAAGCTAAATTATTGAGAGCGCATCGGGGCATTTCTCCCCACCTTTAGCAGCAAAAAAGAAAAAAAATCATTTTTGTTGCGTCTACTTCTTCGTCTATGTTCGTCCCACCAGCGGCGCTGGTCCCACTAACCCCTGCATCTTTCATCCCATCTCTCACTCTTATTTGCATCATCTTTCTTGCCATGGCCTGCTGCTCTTTCACTGAGCGCAGTTCGTCTCACAGACGTGGATTTTTTTTGTCGACAATAAAAGGCATCTTCTCCTGAAGTCTACATTTCTACCAGACTTTGTGTGTACAATGCTTGTCGTGTGTCTATATAAGCCTATGTAGCGGCCTATACCGCTTCAATGGGATGCGACAGATATTTGCCAATGTCAAATGCCAGACCTAGGCCCGTCTATTGTGCAACGTAAATGCACGTTAAAGAACTCCAGGTGGTCGAAATTATCCGAAGCCCTCCAATATGTCGTCCCTC
>JARKHS020002792.1:0-25696 GCA_030143305.2 Amblyomma americanum
AGATGGCAAGAACGAAGAGGGAAGTTGGAAGGTATTTACCTTACATCCTCTCACTGTCACGGCTCGCTGTTGTCTCTCTCCGGCCACGGCCGGTACCCGCCGATCTCGGCGCACTTGCCCGTTGTCACATTCGGCCAATCAGCGACTGCTCCGGCGGCGCGCTCTTGCGACCGGTTTTGAGGAAGGAAGGCGGTGCAGCGCTCTCGAGCAGACCTTCTGGCTACTCGCCCGTGAGGAAGGAGGAAAGCGTCCGCTTTCCTGCGTCTCCACGGTGCGCCTTGCTGGCCAGGGAAGGGTACGGCACTCCGAAACTCCCACACTCCTCCTCCCTAAAGACCGAACATCCACTGAGTTCAGCGGACGGTAGACTGCAATGATCTCATTAAAGTCTTTACCTTTATTTTGCCGCTTATAAATCCCCCAGACGATCAAAGTCCATCACCATGTCCCCGATATCGTTGTGCTCTGGGGGTGGTGCTCCTGGGAATGGCGTCATGGCAGGAGGCTCGGTCCCTGGCCCGTGTTGTGCGACCAGGGCTCGGGGTTCCGGGACGAACACAGAGTCCCGGGCCCGCACCACCTCGGTGTCGAGGTCGCTCCCCTCCAGGTGCTGCCGGTGGTGGCGGGAGGTGACGTGTGTGCGCCGGTTGATGACCAAGCCGCCACATTCCGGGCAATACGCAGCCACCAGCTCCAGTGGCATCACGGCGGCTGGATGCGCCGCCAGGAGGTCCGCAATGGTGCTACCACGAAAAATGCAGGGGACCTGCTCCCGCGCTAGGCCCGCCTCCACCTGCAGCTGCCGATCCCACGGTGCCACGCTCACGTAGGAGCTAGGTGGCGCATCGCCGGCCTCATGTGTCCAGGTGGCGACGGACCGACAACGGGGTCCGGCTGTCCCGGCCGGAGCGGGTCCTCGGTGCCCGGCTGCATGATTGTCCTGTCGTTGAAGTGCTCTCCAGTCCACTTTTAAATTAAGTTCTTAACCACTGGATGACAGCTAGAGAAAAAAAATATTAGCACTCACCCAGGGACTCCGGAACTTTTTTGTGTGTGTGTGTGGGGAGGGGGGGCAAAACTTCGAGCTTATTTTGTTATTTATTTAATACTCATTTACATATAATTTATATTTTTATTATTTTTTCTTTTTCACTCCGGAACCTTTTTTTTTTGGAGGGGGCAAGGCTTTGAGCTTATTTTGTTTATTTATTTATTGCCCATTTACATATAACTTTTATTTATTTTTTTTAATTTTTCAATGTTGAAAGGTTGATGCAAATTGTCACGTTGTGGTGACAACAGTCCAGCAGTCACGAAGACAACGAAAAGGCTTCCAAAAGAAACTGTTTAAGGGGCTGACTCGTGCCCAATAAAAACTGAATGACTCGGCGGCGGCGATAGCCACAAGCATGCTCGGTGGTCATCGAACTGAATGCCTGCAGTTCTTGGCCGCGCTCAATTTAAAGCTGGCAAGGATTCTTCGAGATAAAGAACCAAAAGCACCTACAACAATCTGGAAAAATGTGGAAGCATTTGCACGTGGCCACGATAAATGGAGATAAGTCTTGCTGTGAAGCTGGCTAAACATTTCTGAAAAGGAGACATTATTCATAGACTGTGGACTTTCTGCCATTTACTTCTGAAAAAAGTGCGTGGATGTTTTCTGGCATTTATTTCCTTTCGGAAATTGCTGTTTCTCAGCTAGTTGTACAGTATGGACCTTAGAAGCAGTGATTATCGGCGAAAAAAAAATTTGTCAAAAGTTCAGGAGCACAGTGACAGATGCAAAGAGCACCATATTTTAAAATCTCATTGGTACACACGCTAGGCACAGTTGGTTGCAGTAGAAGGCTTGCTGACCTTGTTGATTTGCCTGTGTTAGCATGCTTGTGTCTACCGTACCAAGCTTCGAAAATCCTCGCTCAACATTAGTACTTCAGATGCTAAAAGATGCTCTGGGACAATGCAGGCTAGTCGCACTCATGTAGTTTCCGAAAGAATGAAGCAACGACGTCAGCGTTGGTCGTGTACAGCAACAAGTTTGGACCTCTGGTCGATGCTTCTTCAAGCTTCATTTGTCCTACACAATAAGTCAGTAGGTCTCTTAGCAGTGCGTGAATTCCACAGGCAACTCTGTTTTCCACAAGGGTTGACAATTTGGATGCCGATCCAGGGTTCCCCTGTGAACTGCTAGCCATAGTGGACGTTCTGTTGGTTGTTCTTATGCAACTTGCTGTAGCATCATGTAATATGTCAGAAAAATGCTGCCAACTAGATTCTTAGGCTCTCACCTAACATGTTTATTAGGCTCTCCACGCTTCAGTGGCCTTCCGCTGATGCCCACTTCCTCCTCTTTAGCATGGTGACAAGTTTCACACCAAGAAGACGACACATCGCATACACAAGGTTCTTGTCCGACTTAAAGTGTCTTTAGAAGCTGGAGCAACGAGGCAGATTTCTGATCAATTGATCACAGCCTTCAGGAAAGACAGCCGTGCAACTAATGCATGCAGCAGAATGGAAAGTAAGGCAAGCTGGAACTAAGCCATAAATTTATATATACAGAGAAGATCACAGGTAAGTAGTACACATGCCACACACTCTGATTTAAAATACATGGAACGGGCAACAGCTAAGAAGTACATATGCTACACGCTGACTAAAGGCTGATTCATTTTTAAAGGAAGTTTCATAATAACCAACAGATAAATAAAATGAACAAATGGTGACAAAAATAATTTAACAACAGTGAATGTGCTTTTTTGGCTTAAATCGGCTCTGAAACACCTTCTAAGGAGAGTACATAAAATTATCACTGCATTGTGTTTTCCTGAACACCTGAGCCAAATGATATGTTCCTACACACAGCAGAGAACCCACAATCACATGCGAAAGTTGGCAAGCTCTTTCTCGCAACTTTATCATACTTGTGCCCTCCTCCATTTCACATTCCTGCATATACGTGTTAAGAGATGGTTATTAGACTTTTTCAGACGTCACGCAGCTACTATGGCCGCGGCCATCAGCCACATTGCTCCAGAGGGTCAGGAAGCACCGCCACCCCGGGAAATTCCCGTGCAGGAGTGCCGACCTTTCATCATGCAAGAAGTGTCGAGAGGGAAGACAATTAAATGTGCAAAGATGCTGAAAAATTCAAATTTTGACTACAGATAACTCAGTTTCTACAAAGCGCAATAAAAAAATTCTTGCTGGAGGATATTCATGCAGCGACCACCTTTACCGTCCCAGGCATACCGCAACTTTACTGAGAGCCCCTTTCAGAGACCCTTTAAGCATGTGCTCGATCTTGTTTTGGAACAACACAAACAAAGGTTGAAATGTGGATGTGCAAAAAGCAACCATCATTTCTATGATAACCTGTCATTTTTAATGAAAGAGGTCATTTGCTTCACATGCATGTTAAGGCTTTTTAAGTGGCGGCTTACTGAAGCTGCCACTTAACATGCCTTCATTCACATCTTTGAGTTGCTTTTTTGCTTTGCTGCAGTCGTTAAGCATCATTTTGTACTATTTTTGTACTTATGCTTTCCTTTTATGTTTTTCATTTCATTTCTTTCATATTTAATTGTAGTATTTTCTGCACCATCACCTGAATTGTACTGTATCATGATTTGTTTGATTATGCACTTATAATAACAAGAGCCAGGTGGATTTTATTTTACTGTTGTAATTTAACCTGTACTGCATACTTTTTTTCTTATTTCCCTATCGTTTGGTCTACTCCTCTCTATTCATGTGTTCAAATATTTTTACTAAGCATTGTACCTTCTTCCGTTCTGTATTACTTATTCTGTGTAAAAACGCACTGTTCGAAATTTGGCACCCTCCTTACACAATTTCCTATGGGTCTGTAAGGTATTTAAAATAAAATAGGCTCACAATCAGGCATGCAACAGTGTACTGCCAAATGGAACAGAAGTTGCTTTTCACTAGTTTAGGCGTAAATAAGTATTTGAACTAAAGCCACTTTGCTCCATATACAAGTGTCTACATATGCTAGCAGTCCATCAAATTGCTGAAACATAATGTAATGTGATTTTAGGACATTAAGTGGAAGAAAAACCCCAGGCATGAGTGTTGAACCTTAAGCCAAACATAATCTGAAATGCTTTTCAATCTTGTATCGGACCCTTCTAGGCTAGAGCCATTTAAAGAGATTACCATTTCATTGTGCTGCCCCTGGTCATGACTGATTGAGTCGCCTACCATTGGTATGAATAGTAGCTCAACATACATGTTTCTGGTGCAAGTGTAATAGGCTATCCAGAAATCTAATTCCCTAGTCACATGTGAAACTGATAGGGTGTTTGCATTTGGTAAAAAAAAAAAAAATCAATCAACTGGCTGTACAGCACATATACCATGCGTTACAAGAGGTAAAGCATCACAAAGAGAGGCAAGCCCTTTCCTAACATTTGTACGCTAGTAATCTGCACTTTATTTTTTAAGGTTGGTATAAAAATATCTAGCACCATCACAAAGAAATTCAGAACAAACAAGAACAGGGTGGTTGTCCAGCTGTAGAGGAACATGAAACTTTATGCTTGTAAAGGCCAGTTTAGAAAAGTCAAACCGGCCACTGGTCCAACATAAGTTTAGACAGCCCAAGAGTAACCTAAAAAATTTCATCGCATTTTTTGGTTTATGTATTATGGTTGTAAACCTGTTTCTAATATGTCTTCTTTTGCCACAGGCACCATTTTCCTGGAGCAGTGATGCTTTCTCCAACTTTATGCATTTGCTTGCACCAGCCATGACCTTTGCTCATCTATTTGCAAAAGGCGATCGAATCTTCATGCAAGCCGAAAACTCGTATCACCATGGTTACAATTTCACTTCGCCGTTCTCTCACCATATTTTATGTAGCCAGGTTATATGTATAAACTTCGTTTTAAATCATCTAATCAGCTGAAGCGATTTTTCACAATTGCAAATTCTACAGATTGGTTTTTTTACTCGACATTTACTAGTACTCGCTTGCAAGGCAGCTGCCGCAAACCTTTCAAAGTTGCATAGCCTAAGCTTGGCTGCAATGCAGAGCTGTTGGGTTAAACCACCCCACCCCCATGTTTATCCTTCACATTGCTGGTAGCCTACCACATGCAAAAGTTTCTGCAAAAAAAAAAAACTATCAAATGAGAGAGTAGCGCCAAACACACTATGGACAATGGCAATGCACAGCTGGGAACTGAACACTTATGGCAATAAAGAATGCATCGTGAATATTGACCAGTGAAATGTCTAAGCTGTTGCAAACTCACGAAAAGTTAAAATTTGCAACTTTTGCGGCCTTAATATTCAAATATCTGCAGGTGATGCGCCGGAGAGTTCGCAGAGGCATATGCGTGTTCGCGGCCGTACGAAGTAAAAGTCTCCAATCCTCATTGTACAAATCAGATATTAATTAGTTATCAAAAAATCAAACCTTGTGAGCTAGGTTCCTCTGAGGTTTTGCTGCAGTGACTTAAGAGACTGCGTAGTACAATACGAGACAGGACACAGAGCAAGATCAACATTCTACAGTCAACAAGCGATCAAAACTAACCACGAAAGTAATTAAGCTTCAAAAACTACTTCAGAACCAACACTGCTCGCCTTTGCTGCATTAGAACATAAAAATTGCGCAGAAACCAAGAAAATGTCGGAATTTTCCGGCATCGCAAATGGCTACAGCTTAAACTGTGCCGCGGCATGAAAAAGCCAAGAAAAAGAACATATAAATGGCTACGTATTGCATTGGGCCTTGCGTGAACGCTTTGAAACGATACAGAACAGTGTAGCAGGCACTGAAGTGCTTTATTTCACGGACAAATACTTTGCAACGATTTCCTACTGGTGCAGAAACTCAAAATACGTACCCGACCAGTCAAATATTGCAGCCTTTTCAAGGAGTCATGTTCAAGCATGGCGTGCCTCATCGTCGTTTCCAAAAGAATACGCAGTCCAAAGCAATTTATTAACAGCTGCCGCAAAACTAATTGAATACAGACCAACACTACCTTCTCCTCCAGCAAATCCCCCTGTGCTTTGTTTGGACAGCCTATTTGAATGTTGCTGGTGGTGCCATCTGTCAGTGATGCGTGTTATTTGGTCGCAAAAAAAAAAAACTATGATGTTTGCGTTTTCACCTTTTTTTTGTTTCTCAAATGATTTTAACCAGAATATGAATAATTATTTAATTTGATAAATTCTTCACATTGTTGTACCTCGTACAACAAAATTATTATGCAATCGCAGAAGCTGAACAGCACGTTTTGAGGCAGAAAATTTGTTTTCAACATACAGTGATTATTTGTGGACTTCTTTTTAATACATTAAGTTCTTTGCTCGTTCATAATGATTAGCAGACGTTTATTATTTCAAATATGGTCTGCGACATCTTCGACTTTAGCTTATTTCTATTTAATATTGTCACTTGCCCGGTTTGGAAGGGCGCTTTGAAAGGCGTCTTGATAGACAGAGAGCAGCAATTGAGAGGGATACTCGGGTTCGGAGCTTCGTAGGTTACGCACTTGCGAGCTCTGCCACTATTTCTCTAGAGGGATCGCCAGTAGGCGGTCCTCATCGAACGAATCGAAAAGCAGATCACTTCCAAACGCACAGCGATCATTCGGTTTGCACGAAGTATAAACCTGAATGGATCTTACGGTGTTTCCCCGATATGCTTGCTATCAACCGTCGCATCCAAATGCGCTTAGGTAGCAGTGCAGTCTTTCCGTGGCTGTGATGCCGAAAGGCCGTACTATTTTACCGTTGCTTGGAACCAGAGTGAGCAGGTATTAGCTAGAGCTGGCTGGCACCCTTCGAAGGCTCCATCGGCAGTAGGCGGTCCTCGTAGAACGAATCGAAAAGGAGATGACTTCCAAACGCACGTCGAATATTCAGTTTGCAACAAAGAAAAATCGGTCTCAATGCATGTGAAGAGTTTCCCAGCTATGCTTACGGTCAATCGTCGCATCCACCTGCTGGCCATCAAAGGTTGCAGGTGGCTGTGGTGTGACAGTCGGTCCCTTATGTCTAAAGGCCGCATTATTTTACCGTTGCTTTAACACGCCCAACGTGGGGCTCGAACCCACGACCCTGAGATTAAGTCTCATGCGCGCAATCGATTCTAAAACTCTGGCCCATTTAGCATTTGTGCGCAAAGAATAAAAAAATAACACGCCCAACGTGGGGCTCGAACCCACGACCCTGAGATTAAGAGTCTCATGCTCTACCGACTGAGCTAGCCGGGCGGCACGGCAGACAGGGATAAATATTAATACTTAAAGCTTTTACAGAGATTACTGATTTTGCAGTATTTTTGTTTTGATATTGTGATTTTCTTCTAAAATAACATCAACGTCTGCAGTCCCGCTAAAACCACACAAATGTACAAAGTGGCGCTGTTTTGCACGAAGACACGGCAATTGTGACAAAGTATTACGTGTGTGCACCAACCAACAGACTTTCATCGCTAAACGCGCACCGTAAAATGCCTATCTTGGTTAAACCGCTCGCTTATTCGCACTGGAATTTGACGCAACGATAGCATGCGACAGTCTTGCCTTTTCAATACCAAGTCAGGGTGGTGTATTTTCCTGATCTCATCAGAATTATAAATCCGCTTCGTCTGCAGCACTGGCGACTCCCATAACAAGCAGTTTTCGCATGAGTGTCTAATGTTGCCACATTCAGGTACAAGGGGTTTTCTCTTTTCCTGTGCGCTATCATGAATTTTCAACGTCATATTTTCAACGCCAGCATTTCAAATCGGTTGATGCATTCAGAATAATGCATACAAAAGTGAAACAAATTGAGGAGCGTTTATTGACTTGGATATCAAAAATCTTATGTACAACAATCGCAGGGCATTCACAACAGAAAAAAAAAATACTTTATATATTACTTTAACTAATGCAAAGAGAACCACTACACAGCATTTATGTGTAATTTGTAAATAATGTGTAAGCGGACGGCGAAAATGATAGATCTTACTCTGAAACATTTAGCAATGGCCATCAGTGATCGACTAGGCGGTGTCGCTCCTTTCATGGGCATTTCACGGGCAGTACAATGCAGTCTAAACACTATTGAGCACAGCACTAATTCTGGGTCGTGCTACAAAAGAAGCATCTTGTACAATCCGCTCATGGAGCTAGTCGGTTGGACTGAGCAGTGACCGATCCTCCTCGATGCTGCGGTCGCTCGCGGTCGTGTCCAGGGAGAAATTCGAGGTGCTCGTTGGTAGGGGATCATCCGCCGACACAGATGGAAGATAGTCCGAACAGCGAAATATCTCTGGCTCCTCGTAGCGCAGCTGTTTCTTGTACTGCTGGGCAGGCTTCTTGGCGAACAACGGTGACGGAAGACTCGACAGGAACTTTTTGACGGTACTGCCACCGAATGCGTTTTCGGCTTCAGTCACTTTCTCCTCCATGGCGTCGATGGTGTCACGAACAACACTAATGAACTTCTCTAGCGCGTCAATTCGATTGTACACTTGCTCCAAACCTTTGCTCTTTTCGCAGATGTCCGGTAGCGTGTGCGTAAGACACAAGGTGTCGTCGCTTCTCACCATGTTGATGAGGCCAGTGAACTCGTCCAACCGCGTCAGAAGCTCGTCGATGGTTTCGTCCAGCGCACGCTTCTCATGGGCTATGTCAACCTTAAAGAACTGAGTATAGTCGGCAGCAAGCTCTTCCAGCAGTTGTCGGCTTTGCCCATTTTCTGACGACGCACTGCCAGCCACAGAGGCTGGGGCCTCCTCCATGATCGTTCACGCTGGTGGCAGGCCGCCACGCAGGGCACTTCCCAATGGGGGCGTTCCGTGCCCTCGCTAAAGCTTTCGGCGCTCCTCGCTAGATGGCAAGACAGTGCCGCATGCTTGCAAATGTCTGCTTCCGCAGGATGGCATCAGGTGGCAGCACGGATTACAGCAAGATTTCATAGCCGCGTAGCGAGCTGCACTCCTGCACTGGCTTCATCAGCTGCATCACCTCTTGGTGGCTACACTGCACTTCAAATTATATGGAGGAAACAGAGAAATGGCCAGACGAGATGCATGGCTTCAGGCCCCATCTGAGCACACAGGACGTCATGCTGCGGCTGCAGCAAGACATAATTCATTCCAGAACCAAAGACGCGAAAGTCATTATGGGACTAGACCTAAAAAAGGCCTTCGACAACGTCAAGCACGAAGCCATTCTGGAGGGGCTCCAGCAGGCAGGAATAGGGCTAAAAACCTATCGTTATATCAGAAATTTTTTAACGGACCGCACGGCGGTTATAACTTTCCAGGAAATACAATCCGGCGTGATCAGGCTGGGTAACAGGGGGACACCTCAGGGATCGGTACTGTCACCCAGTCTTTTCAACATGGCCATGAGAGGGCTCCCGAAGGAATTGCGAAAAATTGGGAACTACAACTTAAACTACAGCCTGTACGCGGACGACATAAACCTCTGGATCAACAGAGGGAGCGACGCAGAGATCAATCAAACGCTGCAGGCGGCAGCAGACGTCATCTCAATGTACGCGGAGGACAGAGGACTTAAATGTTCGCCTGAAAAATCAGAAATCTTCGTGTATAATGACAAGGCACTCAGGAACAAACCTCCCTCTGACCCACAGGTGTACGTGGAAGGAAGGGAAATACCAAAGGTAGAGACAATACGAATATTGGGCCTCCACTTACAAACACACGGGAGGAACACGATCACAATTAACAAATTAGAAAACCACGCTACCCAGACATTAAACCTCATCAGGAGGGTCTCACGTAAGGGAGGCGGCCTCAAGGAAAAAAACCTCCTAAGATTGGTACAGGCCTTCATCATTAGTAGAGTGGGATACGCCACGCCATATCTGAACCTAAAGGCAGATGAGAGGAGCAAGATAGACGCGCTCATCAGGAAATGCGTAAAAAAGGCCCTAGGGTTCCCAATCTGTACATCGACGGAGAAGCTACTGGCCCTAGGACTGCATAATACGATTGCAGAAATCGCGGAAGCGGTTAAAACCTCGCAACTTGAAAGACTCAGCACGACGCGAGTGGGAAGAGCTACGCTAAGTAATCTTGGAATGGCCACAGACAGGGGGCAAAAGGAAAGGGTCTACATTTACAGGGAAATCAGGGCGCACCTAAGAATCCCTCCCCTACCCAAGAATATGCACCCTGAGTTTAATAAGGAAAGGAGACAGAAAAGGGCGGAAGCGATAGAAAGAATATATCGGGGTAAACCCCGAAATGAAGTCGCCTACGTAGACGCGGCAGGGGACAGACACAGTCGATACATGACCATAGTGGCGGTAGATGGGGAGGGCACCCTCATCACGGCGGCCACCATACTAGGGAAAGAAACCGAGATGGCGGAGGAAGCCGCGATAACGATCGCTTACGCTGGCACCAAAGCTAGATATATTATTAGCGACAGTAAGACTGCAATCCAAAATTTCAGCAGAGGGAGGATAAACCCCCTCACCACCAAAATTTTAACACAAGGAGTGATTGATAGGACGATCAACATCATCTGGACCCCGGCGCACGAATCTGTCAGCGGTAACGAGGCGGCCCACAGTGCAGCTCGAGAGCTCTACCTCCGTGCTGTACAGGATGGGTCGGTTCAGGCCGAACATGATAGAGA
Organism: Amblyomma americanum; assembly: GCA_030143305.2. NCBI lineage: Eukaryota > Metazoa > Arthropoda > Arachnida > Ixodida > Ixodidae > Amblyomma > Amblyomma americanum. The sequence continues at coordinate 10,647 of JARKHS020002792.1, forward strand.
AGGGCGATTAATCTCGTATCAAGAGATTACAGAACACTACAAGCAATGCCGGAGGTGTTTTCCCCCACCAAACACGGCGTTAAATAGGAGTCAGGCGACGGCGTGGAGACGCCTGCAGACTGGAGTATACCCAAACCCAGTACTAAACAAACATATCCGATCGGACTGCGAGGACGATAAATGTAAAAAGTGTGGGGCGAGAGGAACCCTCGACCATATAATTTGGGAGTGCGCTTACTCCCCAGGCAGGGCGCAAAACATTAGCAGTAGGGAAGCCTGGGAAACCTTGTTGCGGAGCTCGGACCCTGAGCTCCAAATCACCGCCGTCCAACTGGCAGAAGAGGCCGCCGGCGAAACCAACCCGGCCAGCATCGAATGCGACCATCCCGTGCGGCTGGGCCGCTCCTAAGTCCTCTCCCCTGTAAAGGGGGGTGAGACAGAGCGGCCCAGGCGGTGTGGTCTTTCTCTGTCGGACAATAAAAGTTTTCAACAACAACAACAACAACAACACACTGCACTTGCACTGGTTTTACAAACCTTTTTCCGCTTGTATCGTTCCCAAGCCTCGCAATTTTATTATTTACTGAAAAGTTCGATAACATTCTCATGGTGCTAAAATCACAAGATGTATCCAATCCCGCGAAAGAGACTTGAACAGCAACACCAACCCGATGCGAATCTATTTTCACTTATTTCTCTCTCTCCATTTCGTTATGTGTCCTCAGGTTCGCGTTTGCAAGCCTCCAAGATCACACCCATTGATGTTTTTGTTATCATTGTTTCCTTCAGGGGCGGATTTATGAAAAATAAAAACGAAATTGGCTTTTTAGGAAAGGGAATGGCGCAGTAACTCGGTGGACACCCAAACCGCACCCTAAGAGTAGGGATAGAGGAGGGAGTGAATGAAGAAAGGAAGCAAGAGGTGCCGTAGTTCAGGGCTCCGGAATAATTTCGACCACCTGGGTGTCTTTAACGTGCACTGGAATCGCACAGCGCACGGGCGCCTTATGCATTACGGCTACATCGAAACGCGGCCACATCAGCCGCGGTGGGGTGGGGCGTTATCTTTCAGATTTCTTTCCCGAAAAAAGTGGGCCATTGCAATTTTTTCATGAAAAAATTTTCCCTCTGGTATATGAGTATGCTGTTTACAGCAGACGATAATGATCAGCAACCCGAAACCGAAACTTAAAGCGAAAAAAAAGCTAAATTATTGAGAGCGCATCGGGGCATTTCTCCCCACCTTTAGCAGCAAAAAAGAAAAAAAATCATTTTTGTTGCGTCTACTTCTTCGTCTATGTTCGTCCCACCAGCGGCGCTGGTCCCACTAACCCCTGCATCTTTCATCCCATCTCTCACTCTTATTTGCATCATCTTTCTTGCCATGGCCTGCTGCTCTTTCACTGAGCGCAGTTCGTCTCACAGACGTGGATTTTTTTTGTCGACAATAAAAGGCATCTTCTCCTGAAGTCTACATTTCTACCAGACTTTGTGTGTACAATGCTTGTCGTGTGTCCATATAAGCCTATGTAGCGGCCTATACCGCTTCAATGGGATGCGACAGATATTTGCCAATGTCAAATGCCAGACCTAGGCCCGTCTATTGTGCAACGTAAATGCACGTTAAAGAACTCCAGGTGGTCGAAATTATCCGAAGCCCTCCAATATGTCGTCCCTCATATCCTGAGCCACTTTGGGACGCTAAACCCCATAAAACCGAGCCAAACCCAAATCGCAAAGAGAATGGAGTAGAGCAGCATTTAAATTTATACTTTGCACTTGGCCTTTTGAAAAAAAAAATAAGCACATAGAACAAACACAATATACAAATAAATTAATTAAAAACACTTAGGCTGTCCACGGTGTTTCATTTCAGTGCGTTAATTGGCTGCCGTAGTTATACCCGAGGTGGCACATTTATATGCGAGGTCAACACTCAAAAGTTCCTTAGATACGAGGTCCAGACATTAAAGTTTGTTATACCCGAGGTGAAATACTTAGGTCAGATATATCTAAGGTAATACACGAAAGTTTGTTATATACGAGGTGGCATACTTAGGTTCAGTATATCCGCAGTTAACACACTAAAGTTCTTTATATCCGATGTGGCGTCCTAAGGCTCGTTAATTCCGAGGTTAACAAAAGAAAGGTCGTTGTGTCCGAGGTGGCATACTAAGGTTCGTTAAATATGAGGTAGCATTACTAAGTTCGTATAGCTAGTATACAAAGTTCTTTCGTAGCCCAGTGGGTGGTGTGCCACCTGCCCGCCGTGGCAGATGAGCCACCTGGAACTAGCTACTGGCAGCCGGTGGTCGCCATTTCCGCTTGCACTGGCCTTTATAATCAATGCTCACGTATTGATACAAAATGTATGAACACCTGGATATATGTGTAACAGCTTCTGTTACACATACGCCAAGGTGTTTCAGGGAAGCCCGCTACTAATTCTTAAGAATAGGCTATTTGAGGCAAAAAGATGGCTTCCATTATATAATAATACCAGTGTTAACGGACATCACAAAATGGGTATCATGGTAACTACGAAGTTAACCAAATGTTAATAGTAAACTTTTAAACAATATAGGCACCCGGTTGTGGTAAGAGATTTGTAGCTGGCCATTAGCAATACGTTTATAACTGTGGTGTTTGGGAGGGGGGGGAGGACAAGAGGTTTGCTAATTGCGCATTCTAGTGGGTGAACAGAAGCAGTCAACAGCACTTCTAAATGAAGAAAGTAATAAAGTAGACTGCGCGACCAACGGGTACACAGAAGAAACACAAACGACAGTACCAGCGTCACTTCCAGGTAATTTATTTCGCGTCAAGCCTGCCTCTTTGTAGAACGACTGGTCCGTATCACACATATATCGAAACTACAAACATCAATCTCTACAACAACTGTAAACTACAATCTCTGTAAACTACAACACCATCTCTTGGAATCACTGCTGACGCAGTACTTCGAATCAGCAGGTAAAATACCATTAGCAAGGCATGTGGAGCAATTATCTGAGAATTTTTTAAACCTGCAGGAGCAACAAAAACAAAAGAGGACAAACGGTCTAACTGCGCTGCACCAGCAGAAAAAACGAACACGCACGGCCAAGGTAAAAAAATAATATTAGGAGTCAGTCAATGAGAACCGGAGGAGCGCCCCTGTTTCGGCCAGTTCATGTCTTGTGTTTCGTCATTTTTTATGTGCGCTCTTTCACGGTAAAAGGCAGTCGCGTGAAAAGCGACATCCGATGATGAACAATAAAACGGGAAAAAAAGGGTAAAATGAAGTCTGAAGAGCAGCGTCCTGTGTCAAAGGGCGTAAAAACGCGAAGGCTAATTCTGTAAGAACATCGATCCATCGCAACGTCTAAAATTAAAAGAATATCATCTAAAACAACTAAAGGTAAGGAGGGGAAAAATGTACAGAATCCAAGACAAACCCAAGACGTATACAGGAATCCTTCTAAAAAAATGGTCTCCGCGTTACTAAGCGTAATGAATGGCCTGCCAACGCATTGGCATCCCGCTTTCTTGACAAAATAAGCTTCCGCAGTCAGTACCTTTAGGTTCATGTTTTTTTTTAGATGGTTTAGGTTTATGGGGTTTAACGTCCCAAAGCGACTCAGGCTATAAAAGACAATTCATGATAGCTTCGACAGCGCAAACGGACAGAGCAGAATAGGAGAAGGGACACCAGAACGGCTTCTACTCTGTCCTGTTCGTTTGTGTTGTTGAACTATCACGAATTGTTACCAACTCGCCCACTCTGTCGTCTTCTTCAGGCTATGGGGACGCCGGGCTGGGAGGCTCCGAAAATTTCGACCACCCATGGGGTTCTTTAAGTGCACCGACATCGCACAGTACACGGGAATCTAAGCTTCCAGTCTTTGGCTCACATCTGTTTCTTCCACTCTTCAAAAATAGTTTTTTTTTCTAGTTCTGGACGGCAATTCGTGCAACTTTTGCAAATGGTCACCTATGAAGCTCTCCTCATTGCTGCGTAGATTTCGGCAATGTTCGCTAGCGCGCTCATAAAAACAACGACCTTTTTGCCCAATGTAAATGATACCACAGGGGGACCTGATGAACAACACGTGTCCTTTTGTGCTGTTTTATTATACGAACGGGCCACTTTTATGTGTTGTTCATGGCGCAAAGTTTGAAAATCTTGCAGGACGCCGATAATACAACTTCAGCATTAAGTTTGCTCACAGCTTTATCAGGTGCCTTCTTAATCCTATGCGACACCTTCTGAATAAATACGGTATAACCGCCACAGTGTTGCGCGGTACTTACTCCCTGATATGAGGAGGTTGCTTAAGTTTCTGCAGCAACGGTTCGCACCCAGCCGTAGTCAGACATGGCAGGTAGCCTGCATGTTTCAGTCGCTGCACTTGAGTGCGAGAACTTGCCGTCATATGGGGGCATGATTTTGTTTAAACCAGCTTGCAAGGAGTTGGAAACAATCGCCCTCTTCACAAGTTTTGAATGAGCGCTGTCAAAAGGCAGAAAGCCTTTCTTAGAGCGCGTTTTGTACGTCAAGCACAGGCCTTCTTTCGGAAACAATAGCCGGCACCTAAGAACTACAGTTCACCAATTGTAGGGATGTACTTAGTACGACTGAAACCCTGGTTGTGGTTTGAGAACACGGGCATATTCGTCGTATAGCATCTATAATTAATGCTACGGAGTGTCCTTCACAGTACCCAAGAAATCGTCCACCTACATGTGAATGGAAACTGCGTGAGGATCATGAAGCTTGCTACTGATGTCAGCTCTATACAACTGAAATGACGATATCTGAAAGGACAGGCGCTACGGATGAGCTGATGCAGATCCCTCAGGTAGCCCGTCCACTGCGCCCGGTTGACGAGTGCTCGTGTGTGTTCGTGGACGGCTATATTTCCGGGGTGTCCACAGTGCGCTGAAACCCATAGAATGGAGAGTGTGCGTTGGGAAGGTGCGATGGATTTGAGGATGCGAAAAGCCCAGCCGTGTTTCGATGGAGGCGAAATGCAAAAGGCGCCCGTATGCTGCGCGATGATGTCAGTGCTCATTGAAGATCCCCAGGTGGTCGAAATTACTCCGGAGTCCTCCTCTACGGCACCTCTTTCTACCTTTCTTCTTTCACTCCCACCTTCCTTCCTTCCCTCAAGGCGCAGTTGAGGTGTCCACCTTCAGAAGCCACTAACCATGAATGAGGATACGGTATATATATATATATATATATATATATATATATATATATATATATATATATATATATATATATATATTATATATATATATATATATATATATATATATATATGTGTGTGTGTGTGTGTGTGTGTGTGTGTGTGTGTGTGTGTGTGTGTGTGTGTGTGTGTGTGTGTGTGTGTGTGTGTGTGTGTGTGTGTGTGTGCGTGTGCGTGCGTGCGTGCGTGCGTGCGTGCGTGCGTGCGTGTATACATATACACAACCATACAAGTACATATACAATAACCGCCTGAAACTTCACCCGTCAGAAACCACGTGGAAACAAGTCAACGCGCGTGGCAAGAAAATGTGATTAAACACGAGCGGTGTGCGGCCGGCGGTCCAAATAGCAAACCCTGCTGCTGAATCTCCTGGTTTGTGACGTCCGCCAATACTGGGATTACTATGCAGCAAAAGCCTTCTCTTTGCCTCCAGAATCCTGGTTTTAAAAACTAGTGGCCGGCTTCCCTGAAACACCAGATGTACACGCCCCGCTAATAAACTTCTCCCTGGCACAAAGTCAGCCATTTCCTTCTGTTCGCGGCATTTTGCCATCGCTCCATGAAAGAAGGCGGGCCTTCCGTAACCGGTGATTCCGTAACCGTAACCGGAGTCCAGTCTTGACCTGTCGATCCTGCTTTCCGCGTTCCTCTTTGGTTTGCGTCCAAGTCACCCTCGGCGATCCATCAGCTTTATAGTTCAGCTCCTCGCGCCTCGCGAAAGTTTTGCTGAAAAAACAAATGTAGTATACACAGATGCGGCTTTGCATCGGTGGAACAGAAACACGAAGGAACACAGAGTAGTACCGGTGGTGGTGAACCATCAAGGGGACCTAGTCACCAGTATATCACAGAGCGGCTGCAGAGTGTCCGAGGTGGAAGAAGCTGCAGTTGCGCTAGCAGTAGCTGAAGGATACCGCAGAAATAAATCGCTCACAATAATCACTGACTCCAAAGAAGCATGCAGGCACTACACTAATAGTATATAGGATCAGCAAGGGAGCGCTACGCATCATCCTCCAGGCGGGACCCCCGAACAAAGAAATTCAGCACAAATTTTTCTGGATGCCGGAGCACACCGGGGTGACTGGGAATCAGAGGGCCGACGATCTAGCTCGCGAGCTTACCAACCGAGCAGATACATCAAGTGACCCTGAGCCCACCACAACGGTGGAACCATCGTACGCGGAAATCCTAAATCACTACAGAGGACAGAGGATAGCGTATCCTCCACCACACCAGCTATTAAAGCAATATGAGGAAGTCGGTTGGCGTAGACTGCAAACAGGAAGCTTTCATAACTTACACATACTTCATAAAATGTTTCCGGACCAGTACGCGGACACATGCAAGTGGTGTGGAGCCACCCCCACTTTATACCATATTACATGGGAGTGTAAAAACAATTATTCATTCCATAAACTAAAAGAGCCCAATGCGGAACAGTGGGAGAGCCTGCTCACCAGCAGCGTGCTGGCGGTCCAAAGAGGACTGGTCCAGCATGCGTATGAGGTAGCAAGACTCAGTGGGGCCCTGGAATAAGGGCACCACCCCTGGAAGACTCGGAACTTCAACATGAAGACACCCGGGTCCCGCTGAATCGACCAATTTTTGGCGCCAATAAAGCTTTTCTCTCTCTCTCTCTCCGCGACGTACAGTTTCATCATCATCATTATCGTCAGAAGCAGCAGCCTGACTACGCCCGCACTGCCGGACAAAGGCCCCTCCCATATCTCTCCAATTAACCCTGTCCTGTGTCACCTGCGGCCACCCTATCCCTGCACACTTCTTAACTTAATCCGCCCCCCTAACCTTCTGCCGCCCCCTGCTACTCTTTTCTTCTCTTGGAATCCAGTCTGTTACCGTTAAGGACCATCGGTTATCTTGCCTTCGCATTAGACGCCCTGCCCAAGCCCATCTCTTTCTCTTGATTTCGGCTGTAGGATGTCATTAACCCACTATGCCCTCCTGCTGTCTCCAAAAGCGGAGCTTCGAACGACTCCTTAACATGGTGGCTTTTGTCAGGCGTCTGTTGCCTTTCAGCGTGTTCCTCGTTCCCTCCTGAGTCACTCATCGGAACTATCGCTTTATCCCCACACCCTGCAGCTCTTCGCAATCCCCGAGAGCGCTGAATGCGTCTGTACGTGCCACTGCACCTGTCACAGTTAGCCCACGCAGAGTTCCCTGTTATGACAGCTTATCCGACATGTTCTGCACGCCTTCCGTTGCCATTACAGGATCTTTCGCCAACATGACGTCTGCTTCTTCAGTGGTCACGGCTGTTACTAGCTTTTCCTTTGGTCCAGCGCTTTGACAATTCTGGCGAGCTAACTTGCCATAGACACTGACAGGATTCCGAATTAACATATCTTAATTCGTGAACCGTGCTCTGTGTCTCTACCGCCTGCACTTCACCTGCCTCGCTGGCCTGTTCTCGCTTAATCTGCTCGGAACGAAGCCTATGATTCGGGCTTCCATTCACGCGTTTCTCTCTGTATTTCTGCGAACTGCGATTGCAGTTGCAGCGTCGCCAACTGCATCGACGTCGCCTCTGATGCAGCGCTTTTCTGACGTCCGTCCGTCTGACCTGCGGTCGTCAACTTCACGCTCTCACTCCCTTCTGCTATCTTCCCCCTTTCCTTAGCACGACCACTCGAAAGCCTGACCTCTCGATGGAAACCACGTGCAGAGGTACTCGCTCGATCACTGTGGCCTCCCTTGCACGGCCTCGGGTGTCCTGGTTGCTCAAAGGGATGGAAGGTTGTCGATGTCGGCCACCGTCTGCCCCCACGTATTCGTCCCAGCAGTGTGCAGCTCTGCAGCCACATCAAATCCTGTCGACTGCACCGATTAACCTTCAAAGCCGAGGTTCGCGGTAAGTACGTGGGCTGCCGCGTCTCGCTTCTAAAATACGTTTTTCGAACTTATTCTCAAATTATAAGCAACGCCATGGATAAGAACAGTTAAAAGAGGATTAAAATCATCAAAATTGAACTGAATTCGTCGCTGTGGCCCGGATTCAGCCGCTGCCCGACGACATCCGTGACCGTCCGGGGGTTGCTTTAGCTTTTTGCGCTGGCGAACTACTATACTTTCAGAGAGCCTATTTTTGGGTAGAAATCGAGTTTAACCCGATTTTAAAACAAACTGCTGCGGGTGCAAGAGTCGTGACGTGGGCCCCAATTATATCTTGTTAAGACATGCAATACTTGTATGACATCTAGCTAGTTTAAAGGCGTCTTTTAAATAACAGTATTATCACTATGCACAGTTGCAAAATATCCAGCAGACACCCTGCCAATCCCTTCCCAAGCATGGCAAAATATGTCTAATAGATATGTAGCTGGTCTAATGCGCTCAGTCAGTTTCGGGTTCAATACATCTTGAAGATTTCTTGTTACCTAATTCCTATTAGCTAACTTTTTAATTGCTATAGTGAGGTACTAAGTTGCAATTAGAGAGTTGCAGTTGGCCGTTAGTAATAGCCATGTCGCATTTTAGAATTCGAGATTATCTTTGTCGAGATGCACGTAACAGCTCGGTTAACAAGTGGTTGGCTGGATCAGTGGTTATGGTGCTCGGCTGCTGGCCCGAAGGACACGGGTTCGATCCGGCCCGCGGCGGTCGCATTGCGATAGGAGGCGGAATGCTAGAGGCCCGTGTACTGTGCGAGTCGAAATTTCCGGAGCCCTTTCCGACAGCGTCCCTCATAGCCCGAGTCGTTTTGTGACGTTACGCCCCGATATACCGAACCAAACATTTCGTTTATTTTACATTGGTGGTAGGAGCCAAATATAAAGGTGGAATGAACTTGGAAGCTTCCGTAAGAGGGTCTGTTTTTATGCGGACGACTCAAGTCGTAAAGCTGGGCTAAGAGCTATTAACAAGCTAACGCTGTAAGAGAACAATACGTAAATTTTCAAACCTATCGGCCATATTATCTTCAGGGTTTTTATGGTTTCGGACTCCTCATGGTGGCTCGCCACGTTGTGCAAGCCAGCGCCGTGCCAGTAACTTGCGAGCAGATGATATTGCTCCAGCCCGCCTTTTTCTTTTCGTTGCCTATACTTCACATATATACTGTCTGGCGCTACATAGCGCTCAGCAGAGGAAAGTCAGCGAAAACAACGACATAACGACGAAAGAAGAATATTGAAAACTCTCCTTCGCTTCCATTTTCGCGCCGGCACACCTATAGCTGGCACATTCCCACGCACATTATTCGTCGCCACCGCGCCTTCCGCCGGTGCGGGGCCCCAGCAGGACTATATATCGTCGGCGACCCACTGCGGCGTCCCCTCTCCCTCTCGACCGAATCTCGAGATCGAGTGCACCGCTCGTCTCCGACGAAGTTCGAGGCGCGAACCTCGGGGGAGACGTACGGTTTCCGGAGAGAGCCGGAGCTCTTCCTGCGCGTCGCTTGGAAAAGCTTCTCACAGCGGAGCGCTGTAAAGCGTTCGCAGCGCCTCCGCGTCAAGTGTTGTCCCCCCTTTTTCGCTCTCTCGCGCGCTCCCGTCGGACTCGCTTCGCTGCAGAAGTGGGCCACTGGTCCGCGAGGCTCCGCGACTTTGTCTCGGAGGGAAGACGGGAGGTAATGGGAGCGGGAGGCGAAGGCGGGTTTGGTGGGGGAGGCATGCACGACGGATCAGGGCCCGTGCCATTTTGAGAGCGCCGTGCGTCTTGGCCCTTATATAGGGTCTTTGGCCGTTTTTGTTTTTACTCGAAGAAGGCGATGTACCGTGGCGACAGGGCTCGGGGCCTCTTGACTTCCTTAAAACAAAAACATAAACAAAAATTTAGAGAAGGGAAAGGTAAAGTTACAACAGAAAAATGCCGAGAGATATGTGAACTCAGAGAAAATTAACAGTTTGGGAGAAAATCGAGGCCTGCACTCACCACTCGGGTGATGGCGCAGCTAGCGAGAAGAACGAATTAAGAAAGAAAGAAAGAGAGAGGGAGAGGGGAGAAAGAAAGCAAAAGGAAAGAAAGAAAGAAAGAAAGAAAGAAAGAAAGAAAGAAAGAAAGAAAGAAAGAAAAAAAAAAGTAAAGGCTGGGCAACACGAGCTAGCGCGCTTAGAAGAGAGGAAGCGACGCGTTCCGTCCTCCGCAGCACGCGATATTTTTAACGTAACGAGGCGCATTTTTCCTTCTTCATCTCTCGCGATTTCGACTAATGACGTTCTGAATTCTCCTGTATACTTAGCATTTGTATATTTTCATTGCCTAACGCTGCTCGAGACGCACCCGAGACTGTTTTATGGCAAGTTTAATGTAGCCTAACGATTCAAGCCTGCTTCGAAAGGCGATTTACATACATCTTATGGTGCCAGCCATAGAAGTGCTTCGCAAGACATTAAGATGGCTTCTTTTTCTCACGCTGATGCGAGGGCGGCATCACCTAACGTTCAAGTGTGGCGGCTCTTTGACCCCCTTTTTTTTTATTCCTAAGCTGTACGTTATGTTCAATGTCGCGAACTTCCTGCCTTTAAAAATATCTAGTCTTTCACGAAATCGACGCCACGCGCGGAATCGCATCGTTTGCTCCGTTTCCTGAGCGGTTCTCCGGCGCATTTAGCTGGTGTTAGAGTTCTTCTGTAATTTTTTTTTTTTGAAGCGCTGTTACGTCGATGTCTGCAAGCTAACGATACAGAAAAGCCGCTAATTGTTATTGCGTGAATTTTCTGGTGCCAACAATACAGAGAGAGCATGCGGCAAACAGGATGTTTCCACGCTGCATTGAAACATTCGCAGGACCATGACAGCGAAGCTCTTATCAGGCACCCAACTCAATATTTATAAAAACATTATCTACCTGGACTAGGAGGCCCGATGTAAATACGGGGTGCTGCATATGTTAAAAAAGAAAAGAAAATGTCGCCGAGTGAATATATGACTAACTGGCACATTTCAAGTCCGAAGCATTGCGCGACTGATTCTGTAACTGCAGGCCATATTAAGGCATGCTTGTGGAATGGCATGGGGCTTTCTAATCCACGGACTGGGCTCATTTAAAGATATTACTGCAATTCCCTCTCATTCTGATTATTTTTGCACTTCTGTTGCCCAATGTACTTGCCCTCGCCGGAAGCAGTCAGAGAGACGGGAGGATGACAAGAACCGAATAGAATTGAACGAAAACAATTGAATCATAGCGGCCTTTCATTCAGTACATACAAGCCTTATACGAACAAAGTAAGGGCACAATGGCGCGGTTAATTGCTCCGAGAAACGCGTAAACTGGCGACCTCATTGGTCTCGCATTCCACGTGTATTCGTGAGCATGACAAAACGTAAAAAGGGCAGCTATCAGTTAAGACCCAAGGTATACAATTACTGTACACTTTTATAGTGCGAAGCAGCATGACAAAGTGGCAATTGATGGGCCTTGCAATATGTCGTATAATGTCCCATTACCCGTCCATATCTGGCTTAAATGTGTCCTGATATAACCAGGTATGGGCCAAATAGCGGCACATTCCGGCCCATATATGGCCAAAAGAATTAAAATTGGTTTTGGGTGAAAGGAAATGGCGCAGTATCTGTCTCACATATCGGCGGACACCTGAACCGCGCTATAAGGGAAGGCATAAAGGAGGGAGTGAAAGAAGAAAGAGGCGCAGTAGTGGAGGGCTCCGGAATAATTTCGACCACCTGGGGATCTTTAACGTGCACTGACATCGCACAGCACACGGCGCCTCCATCGAAACGCGGCCGCCGCAGTCGGGTACGAACCCGGGAACTCCGGATCAGTAGTCGCGCGCCCTAAGCACTGAGCACTGAGCGGGTACATATATGGCCATATCTGATCTTATTTGGGCCCAGATGAAAACCTGGAGATCAGGTATAAACCCTTACGGAAATGCCGTATCTGTGTCTGATGTAGGTATTTTATATGCGTCCAGATATATATCAGGAAGCAAATAAAACCATATCTCGACAGATTTTAGCATATATAGCCATATTTGATCTTATTTGGCCCCAGATCTCTCCACATATGGTTTTATTTGCTTCTTGATACATATCTGGGCGCATATAAAATATATCAGACACAGATATGGCATTTCCGTAAGGGTATATACCTGATCTCCAGGTTTTGCCATTCACCCGCTTACAAAATTCTTCGTAGACGATTTGATTGATTTTAAATTCTGTCGAAAGCGCATGTCGACCGTCTACCGCCCCACAAACGTGCCGCCCGATTTCAAATGTCTGACAGCGAAGTCTTCGTTGTTTCTATTTTATTCCTTTAAACCATCGAGAACAGAGATTCACAGGAGGTTGTTGCCATCAGCAAACAAGCATGATTTTACCGTGAAATTTCAAATCAAGCGTGATTCCTCCACATACATAGGCTGACCCCGGGAGCAGTCCTCTCCAGCGCAGTCATATTGGATCAGTTGAGACGCCCCTCTACAGGTCGTGAAATTCTCCAATACACCTTTGCATCATGCACACACAGATGTCAAAACGCCTGCTATTTGCACTGTTCAGAGCAGGTGCAGGAAGCTCGCGCGACCACTTCTGCCGTGCTTTCGCAGGTGCGCACAGCAGTCCAGTGAGGAACGTATTGAGACCTCCAGGAAGCACTTGTTGGAGAGGTCTGTGTATTTTAATTACCATGGACCAGTTGCGCAGTATACCACACACGTAGTCTGTTTTGTTAAGTAAAACTTACTATACGTCGTCACAATAAATAATTTGTATGTCAAAGAAGACCAACGTATTATATTTCGGGGTAAAAAATGTAGTATGTAAGGCAAAACTTTCACATCGGTGTTGTAGAGCATTTTAAGAAGTTTCTAATTTGGGAATCAGATTTAAGTACCGCAAAATATGAAGAAAAAAAAACTACGGGACTGTCAGACATCTGATGCGACAATTCTGAGAAAGCAGTTTTATTTACCCTGAATGATTAATTTGCTGCATTTACTCTTCTGAATGAATGTTGTTTGTCCAAGTCGAAGCTACACACAAGCGACAGAATTGTTATTAAGGGTAAAAGGTTGGCGGAAGAGGAGGAGGGTACAGCCACGGTGTGTTATTCTTACACCGTCGGTACAGCCCTCTATTAGGTGGTTGAGGTGAGGAGGTACCTGGTGGGTGGTGTTTTTGGGGGGCAGCTCGCTATCCCACTGCGTATAAGAATGCGATTTGGCTGTCGGTTTTTCGTTCCGCTGCTGACTGGGCTTCTAGGGGGTGTAGTCCTTGTGTAGTGTGGACGTAGATTAGTGGTGGGTGGTGCTTCTGGCAGGTAGAGTTGGATGGATTGAGGTAGATCGTGCTTCTGGAAGGGTGATGATGGGCAGGGTGGAGTGGGCAATCTCTTAGCTAAGCGGTGCAGTAGGGAGATGATGGTGGATTGTGCTTTGAGGTTGAAGATGGAGGGAGGAGGATCCTGGGCTGGTGGCTTCACTTCAACAGACGTCAGTGTTCCAGAATGTGTGTGTGTGTGTGTGGGGGGGGGGGGGGTGACATTAGCACGGCTTTCGCAGTGGAGATGAAAAATCTTGACAGTCTCTTTCGTGCTGCGAAGTCAGTTCTGTCAGGCGAGCTGCAAAAACCTCAGGACAGTCCCGCCACGAAGTGAATGTTGTCAGGCTAGCTGCAAATACTTAGGAACAAAGAGATCCACTGCGCTCAAACAACCACTGGAGAATCCGAGCCAGCCACCTTGCAGTCGATCGCATTCCGGTCAATGCACATCGTCACCGTGAGAGTAATTTTCGCATTTGAGAACTTAATTAATATCGGCTCATTTTCTTTACTTTTGCGATAATGAGTTTGCCAGTTTTGACAACAATTTGCATGCTCCGCACATACGACGTACGCACTTACACTCGCCAACTGTCTTCGCCATTTCCGCTACGTGCGCTAAATTAGGAAATGTTCTGACTACGGGACTGGTTCCTGTATAGGCTCTCATTACCGGGAACACGAGCTGTGAGTCCTTCACAGGATAAGATGGCCGTTTCGTACGGCCTCTTTCGTCATGCGTGTCTTGCAAGATGTGCTTAGTCCTGAAGTTAGGAATTTTATTTCGTACTTTTTATGCGCGCGTGAAGTCCGCAGAAAGCCTAACATTTACTAAATCAAGATTACTTACAGGAACTAGCGCGAAACATGTCTCTTATTTATATATATTGTCCGCTTTCTGGACCATCCTACGACGTCGATGCAAGTACCATGTGACATTCCGTGTGTGCTACGAGGATCCACGTTCGACGGCGCGGCGTAGACGGAGACCCGTGACAGCGGCATCATCAATTACCCAGCCATGCTCTTTGAGTGACGACCAGAAAAACCGGACCCGCCGCCGCCCCGGGGAAACAGGCTTTATCCTCCCCAATTTCCGGTTACATTCCAGGACAAGGGAGCTGTCAGCGGGCCAGAGCGCGCCGTACCACAGCCGACGCTATGCGATACCGCGAAGACGACATTCTTTCCCTCCCCCCCCCCTTTGTCGTGGGCTATCGCCGGGAAGGCACCCACAGCTTCCCAGAAGGGCCGTGACGGACACCTGTCATGGCGGACAGGCAAGACTCGCCAAGAATGTGGAAAGACAGGCGCTAGTGAATTAGCTCCGAAGAGAGAGCCTGTGTATACTCTCACTTGAGAGAGAGTGGTGGCGTTTTTGTTGTTTATTTAGTTTGTATTGTTAACAGACTCTGGGTTCGAGGCTAAGCCCCACCCAAGGGGTGGTCCCCATCTCGCATGTTATTTTGGATTGGAGAATTGATGCTTTGGGCGGGCCACTGAAAATGACCGCCCTTAGTCCTTTGTTAATCAAGTGCTTAAAAGCGCATGTAAACGGATGCA
>JARKHS020002793.1:0-55698 GCA_030143305.2 Amblyomma americanum
CGGATCCCTTAGGTAGCCCGTCCACTGCGCCCGGTTGACGAGTGCTCGGGTGTGTTTGTGGACGGCTGCATTCCCGGGGTGTCCACAGTGCGCTGAAACCCATAGAATGGAGAGTGTGCGTTGGGGAGGTGCGATGGATTGGAGGATGCGAAAAGCCCAGCCGTGTTTCGATGGAGGCGAAATGCAAAAGGCGCCCGTATGCTGTGCGATGATGTCAGTGTTCATTGAAGATCCCCAGGTGGTCGAAATTACTCCGAAGTACTCCTTTACGGCACCTCTTTCTGCCTTTCTTCTTTCACTCCCACCTTCCTTCCTTCCCTCAAGGCGCAGTTGAGGTGTCCACCAAGAAGTGAGGCAGTGACTGCGCCATTTCCTTCCTTCAAAAACCACTAACCATTAATGAGGATACGGTGTATATATACAGTCACGCATGAAATGGTAAAAAGTCGTTGAGCGCTTTCAAAATTCTAAAAACTGATATGGCCAGCTACAAATCTCTAATTGCAACCTGGTGTCTATCTGCAATAGGTAAGCAGTTAGCTATTATGATTCGTCAAACATGTTAATAGTTAACATGATTCACTTTTTTTCTGTTCGCTAAAGCCGATATTAATATATGCCACAAGAGCCGTCATATTATCTTAAAGAGCTTCTTTTGAAAAATTAGGGGCGTGTGGTATACTATATCTATACGACCCATCGTTTTTGGATTTTATGTTTTTCGGAATTCGGAGGTAACAACCGGGCGCTATGAGGTTAAGGTATAAATCGAGTTATCCAAGAAAATTCCCGTAACTCGAGTTTTCTTTGGCTATTTCTTTCTCGAAAAAACAGGGCTGTTAATCGTGACAAAACAGCGCACACTTTGAGGAAAAAACATAGAACAAGAAGGAAGACACCACCAGCGCTGACTTTCAATTGAACTTGAATGGAAAACACGAACAAGTACATATACAATAACCGCCTGAAACTTCACCCGTCAAAAACCACGTGGAAACAAGTCAACGCGCGTGGCAAGAAAATGTGATTAAACGCGAGCAGTGTGCGGCCGGCGGTCCAAATAGCAAACCCTGCTGCTGATTCTCCTGGTTTCTGACGTCCGCCAATACTGGGATTACTATGCAGCAAAAGCCTTCTCTTTGCCTCCAGAATCCTGGTTTTAAAAACTAGTGGCCGGCTTCCCTGAAACACCAGATGTACACGCCCCGCTAATAAACTTCTCCCTGGCACAAAGTCAGCCATTTCCTTCTGTTCGCGGCATTTTGCCATCGCTCCACGAAAGAAGGCGGGCCTTCCGTAACCGGTGATTCCGTAACCGTAACCGGAGTCCAGTCTTGACCTGTCGATCCTGCTTTCCGCGTTCCTCTTTGGTTTGCGTCGAAGTCACCCTCGGCGTTCCATCAGCTTTATAGTTCAGCTCCTCGCGCCTCGCGAAAGTTTTGCTGAAAAAAACAAATGTAGTATACAAAGATGCGGCTTTGCATCGGTGGAACAGAAACACGAAGGAACACAGAGTAGTATCGGTGGTGGTGAACCATCAAGGGGACCTAGTCACCAGTATATCACAGAGCGGCTGCAGAGTGTCCGAGGTGGAAGAAGCTGCAGTTGAGCTAGCAGTAGCTGAAGGATACCGCAGAAATAAATCGCTCACAATAATCACTGACTCCAAAGAAGCATGCAGGCACTACACTAATAGTATATAGGATCAGCAAGGGAGCGCTACGCATCATCCTCCAGGCGGGACCCCCGAATAAAGAAATTCAGCACAAATTTTTCTGGATGCCGGAGCACACCGGGGTGACTGGGAATCAGAGGGCCGACGATCTAGCTCGCGAGCTTACCAACCGAGCAGATACATCAAGTGACCCTGAGCCCACCACAACGGTGGAACCATCGTACGCGGAAATCCTAAATCACTACAGAGGACAGAGGATAGCGTATCCTCCACCACACCAGCTATTAAAGCAATATGAGGAAGTCGGTTGGCGTAGACTGCAAACAGGAAGCTTTCATAACTTACACATACTTCATAAAATGTTTCCGGACCAGTACGCGGACACATGCAAGTGGTGTGGAGCCACCCCCACTTTATGCCATATTACATGGGAGTGTAAAAACAATTATTCATTCCATAAACTAAAAGAGCCCAATGCGGAACAGTGGGAGAGCCTGCTCACCAGCAGCGTGCTGGCGGTCCAAAGAGGACTGGTCCAGCATGCGTATGAGGTAGCAAGACTCAGTGGGGCCCTGGAATAAGGGCACCACCCCTGGAAGACTCGGAACTTCAACATGAAGACACCCGGGTCCCGCTGAATCGACCAATTTTTGGCGCCAATAAAGCTTTTCTCTCTCTCTCTCTCCGCGACGTACAGTTTCATCATCATCATTATCGTCAGAAGCAGCAGCCTGACTAAGCCCGCACTGCAGGACAAAGGCCCCTCCCATGCCTCTCCAATTAACCCTGTCCTGTGTCACCTGCGGCCACCCTATCCCTGCACACTTCTTAACTTAATCCGCCCCCCTAACCTTCTGCCGCCCCCTGCTACTCTTTTCTTCTCTTGGAATCCAGTCTGTTACCGTTAAGGACCATCGGTTATCTTGCCTTCGCATTAGACGCCCTGCCCAAGCCCATCTCTTTCTCTTGATTTCGGCTGTAGGATGTCATTAACCCACTATGCCCTCCTGCAGTCTCCAAAAGCGGAGCTTCGAACGACTCCTTAACATGGTGGCTTTTGTCAGGCGTCTGTTGCCTTTCAGCGTGTTCCTCGTTCCCTCCTGAGTCACTCATCGGAACTATCGCTTTATCCCCACACCCTGCAGCTCTTCGCAATCCCCGAGAGCTCTGAATGCGTCTGTACGTGCCACTGCACCTGTCACAGTTAGCCCACGCAGAGTTCCCTGTTATGACAGCTTATCCGACATGTTCTGCACGCCTTCGGTTGCCATGACAGGATCTTTCGCCAACATGACGCCTGCTTCTTCAGTGGTCACGGCTGTTACTAGCTTTTCCTTCGGTCCAGCGCTTTGACAATTCTGGCGAGCTAACTTGCCATAGACACTGACAGGATTCCGAATTAACATATCTTAATTCGTGAACCGTGCTCTGTGTCTCTACCGCCTGCACTTCACCTGCCTCGCTGGCCTGTTCTCGCTTAATCTGCTTGGAACGAAGCCTATGATTCGGGCTTCCATTCACGCGTTTCTCTCGGTATTTCTGCGAACTGCGATTGCAGTCGCAGCGTTGCCAACTGCATCGACGTCGCCTCTGATGATGCAGCGCTTTTCTGACGTCCGTCCGTCTGACCTGCGGTCGTCAACATCACGCTCTCACTCCCTTCTGCTATCTTCCCCCTTTCCTTAGCACGACCACTCGAAAGCCTGACCTCTCGATGGAAACCACGTGCAGAGGTACTCGCTCGTTCACTGTGGCCTCCCTTGCACGGCCTCGGGTGTCGTGGTTGCTCAAAGGGATGGAAGGTTGTCGATGTCGGCCACCGTCTGCCCCCACGTATTCGTCCCAGCAGTGTGCAGCTCTGCAGCCACATCAAATCCTGTCGACTGCACCGATTAACCTTCAAAGCCGAGGTTCGCGGTAAGTACGTGGGCTGCCGCGTCTCGCTTCTAAAATACGTTTTTCGAACTTATTCTCAAATTATAAGCAACGCCATGGGTAAAAACAGTTAAAAGAGGATTAAAATCATCAAAATTGAACTGAATTCGTCGCTGTGGCCCGGATTCAGCCGCTGCCCGACGACATCCGTGACCGTCCGGGGGTTGCTTTAGCTTTTTGCGCTGGCGAACTACTATACTTTCAGAGAGCCTATTTTTGGGTAGAAATCGAGTTTAACCCGATTTTAAAACAAACTGCTGCGGGTGCAAGAGTCGTGACGTGGGCCCCAATTATATCTTGTTAAGACATGCAATACTTGTATGACATCTAGCTAGTTTAAAGGCGTCTTTTAAATAACAGTATTATCACTATGCACAGTTGCAAAATATCCAGCAGACACCCTGCCAATCCCTTCCCAAGCATGGCAAAATATGTCTAATAGATATGTAGCTGGTCTAATGCGCTCAGTCAGTTTCGGGTTCAATACATCTTGAAGATTTCTTGTTACCTAATTCCTATTAGCTAACTTTTTAATTGCTATAGTGAGGTACTAAGTTGCAATTAGAGAGTTGCAGTTGGCCGTTAGTAATAGCCATGTCGCATTTTAGAATTCGAGATTATCTTTGTCGAGATGCACGTAACAGCTCGGTTAACAAGTGGTTGGCTGGATCAGTGGTTATGGTGCTCGGCTGCTGGCCCGAAGGACACGGGTTCGATCCGGCCCGCGGCGGTCGCATTGCGATAGGAGGCGGAATGCTAGAGGCCCGTGTACTGTGCGAGTCGAAATTTCCGGATCCCTTCCCGAACAATACGCAAATTTTCAAACCTATCGGCCATATTATCTTCAGGGTTTTTATGGTTTCGGACTCCTCATGGTGGCTCGCCACGTTGTGCAAGCCAGCGCCGTGCCAGTAACTTGCGAGCAGATGATATTGCTCCAGCCCGCCTTTTTCTTTTCGTTGCCTATACTTCACATATATACTGTCTGGCGCTACATAGCGCTCAGCAGAGGAAAGTCAGCGAAAACAACGACATAACGACGAAAGAAGAATATTGAAAACTCTCCTTCGCTTCCATTTTCGCGCCGGCACACCTATAGCTGGCACATTCCCACGCACATTATTCGTCGCCACCGCGCCTTCCGCCGGTGCGGGGCCCCAGCAGGACTATATATCGTCGGCGACCCACTGCGGCGTCCCCTCTCCCTCTCGACCGAATCTCGAGATCGAGTGCACCGCTCGTCTCCGACGAAGTTCGAGGCGCGAACCTCGGGGGAGACGTACGGTTTCCGGAGAGAGCCGGAGCTCTTCCTGCGCGTCGCTTGGAAAAGCTTCTCACAGCGGAGCGCTGTAAAGCGTTCGCAGCGCCTCCGCGTCAAGTGTTGTCCCCCCTTTTTCGCTCTCTCGCGCGCTCCCGTCGGACTCGCTTCGCTGCAGAAGTGGGCCACTGGTCCGCGAGGCTCCGCGACTTTGTCTCGGAGGGAAGACGGGAGGTAAAGGGAGCGGGAGGCGAAGGCGGGTTTGGTGGGGGAGGCATGCACGACGGATCAGGGCCCGTGCCATTTTGAGAGCGCCGTGCGTCTTGGCCCTTATATAGGGTCTTTGGCCGTTTTTGTTTTTACTCGAAGAAGGCGATGTACCGTGGCGACAGGGCTCGGGGGCTCTTGACTTCCTTAAAACGAAAAGGAGAACAAAAATTTAGAGAAAGGAAAGGTAAAGATACAGCAGAAAAGTGTCGAGAGATATGTGAACTCAGAGAAAATTAACAGTTTTGGAGAAAATCGAGGCCTGTACTCACCGCTGGGGTGATGGCGCAGCTAGCGAGAAGAACGAATTAAGAAAGAAAGAAAGAGAGAGGGAGAGGGAGAGAAAGAAAGCAAAAGGAAAGAAAGAAAGAAGGAAAGAAAGAAAGAAAGAAAGGAAGAAAGAAAGAAAGAAAAATAAAAAGTAAAGGCTGGGCAACATGAGCTAGCGCGCTTAGAAGAGAGGAAGCGACGCGTTCCGTCCTCCGCAGCCCGCGATATTTTTAACGTAACGAGGGTCATTTTTCCTTCTTCATCTCTCGCGAATTCGACTAATGACGTTCTGAATTCTCCTGTATACTTAGCATTTGTATATTTTCATTGCCTAACGATGCTCGAGACGCACCCGAGACTGTTTTATGGCAAGTTTAATGTAGCCTAACGATTCAAGCCTGCTTCGAAAGGCGATTTACATACATCTTATGGTGCCAGCCATAGAAGTGCTTCGCAAGACATTAAGATGGCTTCTTTTTCTCACGCTGATGCGAGGGCGGCATCACCTAACGTTCAAGTGTGGCGGCTCTTTGACCCCCTTTTTTTTTATTCCTAAGCTGTACGTTATGTTCAATGTCGCAAACTTCCTGCCTTTAAAAATATCTAGTCTTTCACGAAATCGACGCCACGCGCGGAATCGCATCGTTTGCTCCGTTTCCTGAGCGGTTCTCCGGCGCATTTAGCTGGTGTTAGAGTTCTTCTGTAATTTTTTTTTTTTGAAGCGCTGTTACGTCGATGTCTGCAAGCTAACGATACAGAAAAGCCGCTAATTGTTATTGCGTGAATTTTCTGGTGCCAACAATACAGAGAGAGCATGCGGCAAACAGGATGTTTCCACGCTGCATTGAAACGTTCGCAGGACCATGACAGCGAAGCTCTTATCAGGCACCCAACTCAATATTTATAAAAACATTATCTACCTGGACTAGGAGGCCTGATGTAAATACGGGGTGCTGCATATGTTAAAAAAGAAAAGAAAATGTCGCCGAGTGAATATATGACTAACTGGCACATTTCAATTCCGAAGCATTGCGCGACTGATTCTGTAACTGCAGGCCATATTAAGGCATGCGTAAAATGGCATGGGGCTTTCTAATCCACGGACTGGGCTCATTTAAAGATATTACTGCAATTCCCTATCATTATAATTATTTTTGCACTTCTGTTGCCCAATGTAATTGCCCTCGCCGGAAGCAGTCAGAGAGACGGGAGGATGACAAGAACCGAATAGAATTGAACGAAAACAATTGAATCATAGCGGCCTTTCATTCAGTACATACAAGCCTTATATGAACAAACTAAGGGCACAATGGCGCGGCTAATTGCTCCGAGAAACGCGTAAACTGGCCACCTCATTGGTCTCGCATTCCACTTGTATATACATGCAATTAGAAATCGATATGGAATGTAGCACATCGTTAATGAAACTCGTGAGCATGACAAAACGTAAAAAGGGCAGCTATCAGTTAAAACCCAAGGTATACAATTACTGTACACTTTTATAGTGCGAAGCAGCTTGACAAAGTGGCAACTCATGGGCCTTGCAATATATAGAATGTCCGGACCCCGTAGAGTGTCTGTTACGGGTCCAATTGGACTTATTTTTGGAAATGTGGCGGAGAGTTTGAAGGATGCTTCACTCCCGCCACCGGTTGGCCCGGTATTGCACTGCCTCCGGGATCGGCCTTGTCTTTAGCGCGTCTTTACTACCCTGTATTTCTATCCCATCTTTCAACTCTCCCACTATCTGCACGTGGTAGCGATTGTGGCTCGTCTTGAGCCAGTGAGTAGGCCTGTGCACATTACTTTTCTTTCTTCCTGGCAACGACAGACAGACAGACAGACTTGCAATATGTCGTATAAGGTCCCATTACCCGTCCATATCTGGCTTATATGTGTCCTGGTATAACCAGGTATGGGCCAAATAGCGGCACATTCCGGCCCATATATGGCCAAAAAAATGAAAATTGGTTTTTGGAGAAAGGAAATGGCGCAGTATCTGTCTCACATATCGGCGGACACCTGAACCGCGCCACAAGGGAAGGGATAAAGGAGGGAGTGGAAGAATAAATAGGTGCAGTAGTGGAGGGCTCCGGAATAATTTCGACCACCTGGGGATCTTTAACGTGCACTGACATCGCACAGCACACGGGTGCCTTAGCTTTTTGCCTCCATCGAAACGCGGCCGCCGCGGTCGGGTTCGAGCCCGGGAACTCCGGATCAGTAGTCGAGCGCCCTAAGCACTGAGCACTGAGCGGCTACATATATGGCCATATCTGATCTTATTTGGGCCTAGATGAAAACCTGGAGATCAGGTATATACCCTTAGGGAAATGCCGTATCTGAGTCTGATGTATTTTATATGCGTCAAGATATATATCAGGAAGGAAATAAAACCATATCTGGACAGATTTTAGCACATATATGGCCATATTTGATCTTATTTCGCCCCAGATCAGTCCACATATGGTTTTATTTGCTTCTTGATACATATCTGGACGCATACAAAATATATCAGACACAGATACGGTATTTCCGTAAGGGTATATACCTGATCTCCAGGTTTTGCCATTCACCCGCTTACAAAATTCTTCGTAGACGATTTGATTTATTTTAAATTCTGTCGAAAGCGCATGTCGACCGTCTACCGCCCCACAAACGTGCCGCCCGATTTCAAATGCCTGAGAGCGAAGTCTTCGTTGTTTCTATTTTATTCCTTTAAACCATCGAGAACAGAGATTCACAGGAGGTTGTTGCCATCAGCAAACAAGCATGATTTTACCGTGAAATTTCAAATCAAGCGTGATTCCTCCACATACATAGGCTGACCCCGGGAGCAGTCCTCTCCAGCGCAGTCATATTGGATCAGTTGAGACGCCCCTCTACAGGTCGTGAAATTCGCCAATACACCTTTGCATCATGCACACACAGATGTCAAAACGCCTGCTATTTGCACTGTTCAGAGCAGGTGCAGGAAGCTCGCGCGACCACTTCTGCCGTGCTTTCGCAGGTGCGCACAGCAGTCCAGTGAGGAACGCATTGAGACCTCCAGGAAGCACTTGTTGGAGAGGTCTGTGTATTTTAATTACCATGGACAAGTTGCGCAGTATACCACACACGTAGTCTGTTTTGTTAAGTAAAACTTACTATACGTCGTTACAGTAAATAATTTGTATGTCAGAGAAGACCAACGTATTATATTTCGGGGTAAAAAATGTAGTATGTAGGGCAAAACTTTCACATAGGTGTTGTAGAGCATTTTAAGAAGTTTCTAATTTGGGAATCAGATTTAAGTACCGCAAAATATGAAGAAAAAAAAAACTACGGGACTGTCAGACATCTGATGCGACAATTCTGAGAAAGCAGATTTATTTACCCTGAATGATTAATTTGCTGCATTTACTCTTCTGAATGAATGTTGTTTGTCCAAGTCGAAGCTACACACAAGCGACAGAATTGTTATTAAGTGTAAAAGGTTGGCGGAAGAGGGGGAGGGTACAGCCCTCTATTCAGGGGTTGGGGTGAGTAGGTACCTGGTGGGTGGTGTTTTTGGAGGGCAGCTCGCTATCCCACTGCGTATAAGAATGCGATTTGGCTGTCGGTTTTTCGTTCCGCTGCTGACTGGGCTTCTAGGGGGTGTAGTCCTTGTGTAGTGTGGACTTCGATTAGTGGTGGGTGGTGTTTCTGGCATGTAGAGTTGGATGGATTGAGGTAGATCGTGCTTCTGGAAGGGTGATGATGGGCAGGGTGGAGTGGGCAATCTCTTAGCTAAGCGGTGCAGTAGGGAGATGATGGTGGATTGTGCTTTGAGGTTGAAGATGAAGGGAGGAGGATCCTGGACTGGTGGCTTCACTTCAACAGACGTCAGTGTTCCAGAATGTGTGTGTGCGTGTGGGGGGGGGGGGGGGGGGTGACATTAGCACGGCTTTTGCAGTGGAGATGAAAAATCTTGACAGTCTCTTTCGTGCTGCGAAGTCAGTTCTGTCAGGCGAGCTGCAAAAACCTCAGGACAGTCCCGCCACGAAGTGAATGTTGTCAGGGTAGCTGCAAATACTTAGGAACAAAGAGATCCACTGCGCTCAAACAACCACTGGAGAATCCGAGCCAGCCACCTTGCAGTCGATCGCATTCCGGTCAATGCACATCGTCACCGTGAGAGTAATTTTCGCATTTGAGAACTTAATTAATATCGGCACATTTTCTTTACTTTTGCGATAATGAGTCTGCCAGTTTTGACAATTTGCATGCTCCGCACATACGACGTACGCACTTACACTCGCCAACTGTCTTCGCCATTTCCGCTACGTGCGCTAAATTAGGAAATGTTCTGACTATGGGACTGGCTCCTGTATAGGCTCTCATTACCGGGAACACGAGCTGTGAGTCCTTCACAGTATAAGATGGCCGTTTCGTACGGCCTCTTTCGTCATGCGTGTCTTGCAAGATGTGCTTAGTCCTGAAGTTAGGAATTTTATTTCGTACTTTTTATGCGCGCGTGAAATCCGCAGAAAGCCTAACATTTACTAAATCAAGATTACTTACAGGAACTAGCGCGAAGCATGTCTCTTATTTATATATATATATTGTCCGCTTTCTGGACCATCCTACGACGTCGATGCAAGTACCAATGATGCCTGCGATCCCGTTCTGCTTAACGCGACAAGCAACTACTTCACTTTGCCTCCAGTGACGCCGCAAAAATGCATGAACTGGTGGGCGAGTTGGTCAGACATGGTTCTTGTAAACCAGCGCAACGGCTCGAAGCCAAACAGAAAGGGACAAAACACAGCGCTGAACTAACAATAGAATAGTTTTATTCAGGGCACCATGCAGTGGTTAAATACACGCTGGTATCGCAGGATAACGGAAAAACAGACAAAAACAAGAAAAAATAAGAAAAATAATCATTGTGATTGTGCGAAAGCTTTGCCGAAGCACGTAATCTATGACATTAGGTATCCGTGTTCTTTTTCCGAGATAGCAACAGAAGGGGTGCTTATGCATTCCGTACCTATCCTCATGATTTCTGATGCCTCAATCATCTCCCTGGTGAGCTGGTCTTTGCTTTTTGCTACAATTTTACTGCTCTTGAAAATTGGGCGGCATGAGCAATCACGACAGTAAATCCCGATATGGCGGACGGCATTCTTCACATTATTGTTGTGCTCCTTAATTATTTCATTTAAAAACCGACCAGTTTGGCCAACGTACTACCGACCACAAGACAGAGGAATTGAATATACAAAGTTGTCTTGGCACTGAACATATTTCTTCTCATGCTTTATCGTGCACACAGGAACATCGCAATAATACAGTAAGAAAGGATACAAAACAAAAGAGGCACGCTTTTGAGAAGCACTGTCACAAGGACGAGGAATGCTACGGTATTCTATGACTTGTAACAGGTGGTCTGTATTGACAGACGTGTAAGCCTAGGCCGTTAATTTTCTTTCATCGGTAAAAGATCCAGTGTGATGCTCGCTGCACGGGGGAATGTTTTAATTGTTGTGTCGTGACGTGACGTGTTATAACTAAAAAAAGCAGCTCCGAACGCCTGTAACGCCCCATGTTGTCAAACAAACCGCATCAAAAAGTTTGATTTAGGCACAAATATGCTTGAAGTGATTCGAGTACAAACAGGAAAGACATGACGAGAATCGCCGTCGTCGTAATTTTGTGTACCCTTTCGAGCGCCCGCTGTTTCATTTTCATGATGTTTCATGCTTCATGGATGTGCAAGAAGCCCAACTATTTAGTCTTGAAATCACCAGCCCTCCGCAACACCAAACAAGAGAATGATGATGACGATGATTATTTTTTATGGCGCAAGGGTATGTGTGGCCAAAGAGCGTCATGACACAAGGTTGTTTCTTGTACTCAAGGTGGGGTCGAAGACCCATTTCCCAAGCATTTCACGGCCACTTGCACAAAACTATTTAGTCCAGGCTTAAAGGGGTTCTGAAACGCCTTCCGAGGAGAGCACATTAACTCACTTATCACTGCACTGTGTTGCCATGAAAAACGGAGCCAAATAATACTCTTCTACACGCAGCAGACGACCCACAATCGCGTGTCAAATTTGACGAGCCCTTCCCGGCGACTTTTTCATGCTCGCGCCCTCCTCTGCGCCGCGCCTAAGTCTGGAGTTTTTCATTCTCGCGCCCGCATCTGCGTAGACAAGGTGAGAGGTAGCCATTGGTTAGATTCTTGCGGACGTCAGGCAGCTACCGTGGCCGCCACCAATAAGCCGCTTAGCTCTGGCGAGTCGGCAAGCTCCGTTCCCAGAAACGGGTCGCCGAAGGAGCGCCTACCTTCCAGCGTGCAAAAAGTGACGAGAGGAGAGGGAAAGGCGCGAAGACGCTGAAATTGAAATTTTAACTACAGATAACTCAGCTTCTACAAAGCGCATTTAAAAAAATCCTTACTGGACACTATTCGTGAAGCGGCGTGCTAAAATATCCCAGGCATGCCGCAAATTTATTACAGCCCTCTTCACAGTCCCTTTAATCTAGTCTTCATGCTAAATCGTAACTCAATGGAGGCTTAATCTTCCCTAGGCGACAAGTCGCTTGCACGAAAGACAATAGACTGGAAGTAGACTGGAATGAAGTTTGGAAAAATGCTGGAACCCAAGCTGCATTCGAGCAGTCTTGCCTCAATCTTCTCCAGCCATATCCAACATATCTGTCTTGCGTTTGTCCCGCCTCGAGATGTTCGCCGAGCGCCTGTTGCGTCGTGAACGTGTGTTCCGTGACCGGACCAATATTTTCGAAATTTTCGACGAGGGCGAGCTTCGAAGGCGATTTCGGTTTGGCCGCGCTGGCATCGCGTACCTCGCCGAGCTGCTACGCGACGACCTCGAGCATCCAACCTGCCGGAGCTACGCTTTGAGTGTTGAGCAGCAAGTGTTGGTCGCGCTGAAGTTCTTCGCCACCGGCGGCTTTCTGATCACGGCCGGAGATACGCCCAACGTGCACGAGTCGACTGCCAGCCGCACCGTTCGGCGAGTTGCTCTTGCCCTCGTCCACCACAGCGACGCTTGGATACGGTAAGCCTCGCTTTAACCCTTCGCGATTTTTTATAGCTTTATTGCTGGCGTTTCGGCTCCCTGCTGCCTGCTTCTACGACGCCGTGTGCAGCGGCCGCCTCTGCTTCCTAGCCAGGCTAAAATGTACTAGCCAGGCAAGCGCCTCTATGCAGGCGCTTTCGCAAGGAAATTGCGGCACGGAAAAGTACGGAAGAAACGCTCGATAGCAGTTGTCGCTTTTGGTTGCAATAAAACAAGCAGTGCACAGTGTAAAGAAACGATGTAACATGACCAGTTGCACCGATCATTATTACGCTCTGCATAAAATTGTTAACGTTGCGGTTGCAAGACGGAGGCGCGAAAATCGCGTTTTTGGGCAGCAGCTGCCCAGTTTATCGTGTTCACAGCGGTGGGCTACTTTTCGCCTGCGGTGCCGTGGGATTTGTGCGCTAGAGCTGGAAGTTTTTGGGTAGGAAGGGTCGGAAGTGCCCTCAAGTGTGACAGTGTGATGCCTCATGACATCGATTTGTGTTCTGTATTTTCCAGCTGGCCCTCGGCGAACGAACTGGCTGAGCTGCAGGGCAGCTTCTACGCTCTGGGCGGCTTCCCCTGCGTGGTGGGCGCAACAGACGGCACGCACGTGAGGATCCAGGCACCCGGGCTGAACGAGGCGGCCTACGTCAACAGGCATTTTTACCACTCCATCAACGTTCAGCTCGTAGTCGACGCTAACTGCCGGATCCTCGACGTCGCCGCCAAGTGGACAGGTGGAACGCACGACGCGCGGGTGCTTGCCAACAGCACCCTTGCCGAACGCTTTGACAGGGGATTGTACACCGGCCTGCTGTTGGGAGACAGCGGGTACCCGTGCAAGCCGTGGCTGATGACCCCATTCCGGACGCCAGACACTCCTGGGAAGAGGCGCTACAATGCAGCGCACGGCACTACACGAGGGAAGTGGTGGAAAGGTTCGTCAACGCGCAGTCAGCATACGAGAAAGTCTCGCCTGTCGGTTTTGCCTTTCCCAGTACACAGTGCGCAGAAGTGAAATAATGAGAAGCCCGTGCCAAGACGCTGCTAGGCATTCTATGATTATATCGTTATGTTAAAATCATGCAATGGTATGAGTGCGTTGGAAGATTCACCAGAAAAAATGCCCGCACAAAGTCATTTGTACAGTTTAATTGCTTATGGCCTTCAGGTACCTCCCAAGTTATTTTTCTGCTGTTTATGTACAGTGGTTGACGTTCATCATTTTGTCACAGTGCAAGCAAGTGGCGACTTTTGAATTAGTGTAACTGTACTGCCGCATTTTTTAAGGCTTTAAATTTGTTTAGTCATTTGTCGATTCACATGACATTATAATTGCATATGATAAAACATGAATCAGTAAAGTACGACATGAGGTTATAGCCCGAAGCATTCACAAAGGCTTCATATTAGTACATCTTTTCATTAACATTGAAAACTGTGCAGTCAGCACTAAGGCTGTGTTCCTCCTACTTGCTGTATGTGTTCATTCCAGTGTTGTCCTCATTCAAACTCATGGCAACCAACACAAAGGATGGGACAGGTGAACAAGAGAATGAGCACCGACCCATCATTTTTTGCCTGTTCCATCCTCGGGCTCCCTGTCGTGATTCTGCACGAGCCTGCCCAATCAGTCACCTGACCTCTCAGAGTTCCCTCATTTTCTGCCGTGATATAAACAAGGAAAAATAAAACTCGGTATACCTTGACCTGCACAACAGATAATTGCACTTGATGTGCTTCATAGGGCTTCCGTTCAATGACCGTAGTGGCCAGATTTATGTAGTGTCTCAGGACACGTCGCTCAATTAGCTGTGGTACAAGAACACTGCCACAATCTCCTGTTACAGGACCATAGGGCAGCTGAAAAGAAGATTCCACTGCCTGCATGCAGAGCTGCGGATGGCTCCAGACCGATGCCCTGCCATCATTGTGGCGTGCTGTGTGCTGCACAATGTGGCTAAAAAGTATGCATGCCACTATGACGAAGCGTGCCAGGTGCCACCAGAAGTTGCGGCTGTGCCAAACTGTGGAAACGAGGATGGTAGTGCAGTCCGCAGTGCTCTTGTGCAACAGCACTTTTCTCACTGGGAGTGCAACTTAATTCATTCAAATCCTGAGGTGAAATGTGTGGTGAAAGCACCTCAACATGCATATCTAGGCAAACTGACAACACTACCTAATCTAAATTCCTCCTAAATTAGCTGCTCTCCCGGGGCTGCGACTCATATTCTATGCAGATGATATCACTTTATGAATGAAAACTGGCAGCAATGGTCAGATAGAGGGCACGCTGCAACAAGCTGTAGAAATTTATTTATTTTCACATAGTGCAACCCCTATTGGGGCTATTGCAGGAGCGGGGTTAACAATTCATGTAAAAACGGCAACATACAACAAAAACACGCGCGCGCGCGCGCACCCCCCCCCCCACACACACACACACACGCGCGCGCGCACACACGCACGCGCACGCACGCACGCACACACACACACACACACACACACACACACACACACACACACACACACACACACACACACACACACACACACACACACACACACACACACACACACACACACACACACACACACACACACACACACACACACACACACACACACACACACACACACACACACACACACACACACACACAAAGATTGCACCTAACATGTTTGAAACATAGCGCGAACAATGTGATAGGCTGTAACTAATAAATTGATGCAATGCACAATGAACACACAACACAAAAGAAAACATCATGTGGCACCGATAGCTGTAAAAAATGGCTTCAGTGGTAGAGACCGCATTATGCCAGGAATTAAGTTCCAATGTTCAACAGTACCAGGAGAAAAGCTGTGTTTGAAATTATTAGTACTGGCAAAGCATGGCTTAACATTAAGGATGTGATGACTCATCTGGGTGATCGGAGAATATCGGGTAAGATAAACACTAGTTGTGACGTGATAAAGTGAATTGACGATGCAGTGCAGAACTGCAGTGAATCCACATGACGGTGAACAAACAAGGGGGTTAGATTCAAAGCAGACAAGGCACAAGAACGTGAAAAATACCGATCATATTGACCGTATATGAACCTGATGGCTTTCCTGTGGATGCTCTCAATTTGATTAATCTCACATTGTTAATGAGGATTCCAGACGGGAGACGCGTATTCAATTGCGGGACGAATTAAGGATTTCTACATTAATCGCTTAGTTTGTTTTGGTGCATTAGTTAACGTTGTCCTCAAATGCAAAGACATACCACGAGGCCGTCGAGCCAGAAATTACAAATATTTGTCTCACTTAACATCTGGATGGAAGGGCTTCCTGTAAAGCAAGTTCAAACTATAACAATCCTTGGACTCTTCCTTCAGTCAAACAGGAACGACAAGAGACATTATAAAGACTAAAGACAACCGCCAACTTGATAGTAAGACTAATAAGACAAATTGCTAACAAAAGGGCGCGAGTGAAGGAGAAAGGACTGTACAGAACATTACAAGCATTTGTACTAAGCAGGCTTGTTTGCGTACTCCCATACCTGAAATTAGTTAGCGCTGAAAAAGCCAAACTAGAAGGTACAATAGACACGCATAAAAGGTTGTGTTAAGGCTACCGAAGTATACCTCCACCAAAAGACTGCTGAGCCTAGGAGTACACAACACCCTAGACGAGATTGAGGAAGCACACTTAACAATGCAATAAGGACAGCTTTCCCGCACCAAAGCAGAAAGGGCCATATTTCATGGCCTAGGAATAGGCATCAAGCTGCCACCACTAGACATCAAGACACAAATGCCTAAACGCATCGCTCAGGCAATACTAGTCGCGCCACTACCTAAGAATATCTGCTCACCACGATGAAAGAAGGAAAGCTACGGCAAAAGCTGTACACAGAATGTACATCTAACATGAACAAGTGCTATATGCAGATGCCGCAGAAAACCCACAGAAACAAGCCTTCGCACCATCGGCGGTGGACAGGCAAGGCAGACTGATAGTCTCCGGCACTACTAAAGCGAGCCTCAGAAACGGCAAAACAGGCAGTCTATCGCCCTTGCCATCATTATCACGAACGCTGATACTATACTAAGCGATTCTAAATTTACCATTCGCCGTTACGCGAGGGGAATAATTTCCCGGGCGGCAATGAATACATGGCGGCAAACAAAAAACTTAGAACTATCTCTCAGTGAAATATTTTATTTTATGTATGCACACGAGCACTAATGGTAATTAAATATGCTGGTATTGACACATGCTTCCCACCCAACTCACTCTGCATATCTTTTCTTTAAAGGAAGCATATTTCATGGCAATGCTGGGCCAAGCAAGCTGTGATCCCTATTGCACATAAGTAACTTATTTTACTATCAAAACATATCACAAGCCGCCGCGGTGGCTCAGTGGTTATAGCGCTCGGCTGCTGACCCGAAAGACGTGGGTCCAATCCCGGCGGCGGCAGTCGAATTTCAATGGAGGCGAAATTCTAGAGGCCCGTGTACTCTGTGATGTCAGTGCACGTTAAAGAACCCCAGGCGGTTGAAATTTCCGGCGCCTTTCGCTGCAGCATCCCTCATAACCTGGGTCGCTATGGGACGTTAAACCCCCACAAGCCAAACGAAAACATATCACAGTCGGAACGCATCACAGTCAAAATGCATCACATTCAAAATATATCAGTCAAAACGTATCACAGAAACGTTGCATCGCAGTCAAAATGCATCACACATACTCTGCATGAAATGCACAGTGGAAACTTGTCTACTTAAATCACGGAGCAACTACAGGTGAAAATATTTGCTGAGGTTGCACATGCTGTACAATAAACATTATGCAGTACTTACGAGAATGCACTGTTGGGCGAGTCGGTCAGTCATGGTGAACAAAGGGTGCTGTGCACATATAAACAAGGTCGAGAAGGATATACAACAAGTGCTTGATGTGTACCCTTCTCGTCCTTTTTTATATGTGTGCAATACATATAAACAAGTACATGCAGAGGAGAGGTACAAGTAAAACTGAAGCGGTGGCCTTGTGGTAGAGCATCCGCCTCGCATTCGGGAGGTGTTGGGTTCGATCCCCAGTACCGCGGGGTACCCACCAGTTTTCTAATAAGTACGAGATTTCCCCCTGACCTGCTGCTCGGCTCCTCTGGGGTGAGATGCTTGGGAAAAGGGTCCTGGACCAAACCATAAAAAAAGGGCCACAAATGGGCTGTTAACGAACGGGGTGCATTAAGGGTTGCTTGACGACGGAACTTATCTATGATCCGTCAAGGCAACAGTTTGGTCCAGGACCCTTTTCCCAAGCATCTTACCCCTGAAGAGCCGAGCACCAGGCCGGGGAACATCTTGTACCCATCAGAAAACCGGTGGGTACCCGGCGGCGCAGGAGATCGAACCTAGCACCTCCCGAATGTGAGGCGGATACTCTACCACAAGGCCACCGCTTTGGTTGCACACGCTGTAAATAAACATTATGCAGTACTTAAGAGAATGCATTGTTGGGCGAGTCGGTCAGTCATGATGAACAGAGGGTGCTGCACACATATAAACAAGGACATGCATAGGAGAGGTACAAGTAAAACATTCTAGCCTAACACTTCAAATGTAATGATGCTCGCGAAGGCACCCAATGCGAAGTTTCTAATTAGTACCGAAATTTTGTGAGCTCTGGCGCTCCCTGTGCTTTTGTTTGGCGTTTTATAAATCTATCTTTGCACATTCTGTCTGGACCTGTGTCAGTTCTGTTAGTGCATCAGCTAGGCAACCAAACTTTTCAATTGTTTGAACAGCTGCATTGTTAAACTTAATAAAATGATCGGCTGCATGCACCATCTTAGTTACTGCATCTGCTGCAGTCTGTGCTGTTGCCTGAACAGCCTCAGCTGCCCTTTTTTGTGCCTGTAGAGAAGCGGTCTCCAGCTCAACATTCTCGGGATTAAGTTGGATCACCTCCTGTAGGTGCCCAGCCTGCTGCATTGACCGTGACTGCCACGGAGTAGAACGCGGCAGGGCTGCAGGTTGCTGCTGCTGATAGCCGCCGTGTGCTGCTGACTGATGTGGTGCGTTGCTGCTGGTGACTACTACTGCTGATAGGAGCAGCCTCGTTCACTGTCGGCTGGTCCTGCAGCTGGTGGCCGTTGTGTGTAGAAGCTTGTTCACCTGCTGTTGTGGCTATCTGGCCATCCTCTGCATCTGACTGTGTGCTGTTGAAGGATAGTGGGCTGCCCAGCACATAAGCAGCTGTGACGACAGTGCCTAGGTCTTCTGCTGGTACTTCAGCAGCAGCGTAAAATGTGTCCTCGTCGACGGCATCAGGAACATAAGTCATATAATTGGTGTAGTACTCTGCGGAGTCAGTGTTTGTGGTCTGCTGTCCAGATGGCCCTGGCACAGCTGCATCACATTACAGCACCTGCTGTTCGCCTCTGGTGCCCCTGTGCAGATAAGACGAGCTTTCTTAGTGGTGACGTTCACTAATATGAATTCCAGCTGACTGAATTGTCAGCATATTTCTGTCATTAGAGAAAGCTGCCTGTCTGTTTGCAGAGCAGGGAATGGTAAACAATGCAATAACAGTCAGTAGAGGGCAGTTTCCTCATCTTCCCACTTCTTGTATGCTGATTGTTGTTGCAATCTTCGTCACTCTCTGCCATGAACCAACTAGTCCAACAAAATGCTTTGCTTACTGAACTGTGTGACATAGCAAAATGAAGGAACTTCAGATTTTTTATAAAACATAACTAATGTGAACTAAAAGCTCGTTAAATCAAGAACCACACATCGATGGCACCACATTTCAAATTAACCAAAGTTCCAGTTCAATGTTCACCTTCTGCTTCTCTTTCCAGAAGGCAACAGCCATTACCTTTTGTTGTAATCAAACATGACGGAGGGCCAGGAAGGGTCAAGCAGTATGTTTCGAATTATCCAAAAGTTTAAATTACTTCCGTTCGAAATATCGAGCTTTCAAAGCATTAGTATGTACGTATAGTGTGATGTACACCCTTTCTCACAAGTGCCTGGGGCACTGCAGCTGCGGCTGAACCAAGTAAACCATCCTCCCACTGCTGATTTTGCTCCTGTTCACTGCGAAGCTAGACATTGTGAAATGGAGTCTGCTAGCTGCACTGTAGTGTCACCTCTACTGGAGCCTAGCATAATCAGCATCCGTACGACATCACCTCTACAAGGGCCTGGCAATATCGTTGAGATCACAACTTTTTTGAGCCACTAATTAACAGAAGCAGTGGCTGTGTACTTTGTAGAGACTTAGCTTGCAAGTGAGCTGCTTGCGGGTTCGTAAAACGTGGGCCTCGAATGTTTCTTCCACCTAGTGTTCTTTGCAAGCAAACTGCGAAAACTGCTATCATGACTGCTGGAATTTTGTGCACTACAGTGATTGCTTGATTATAACAATAAACCCATGTTCACTGCTGCTTGGAATAAACAAAATTTTCACTCGCTCAGGTCTATGCTGCCTGACAGGCCCACAAGCACGGGATTCCGAGGCCCGAGGACATCCCTGACTGCTTCCAGCAGGGCTGGAATCTCATGCTCATTCCGGCCAGCACCTGCAAGCATTCATTGAGACAGTCATCAGTCCTGTTCCACCAAGAAAATCTGTGCACAGTCGCTGTAATATCTTTTTGCATCACAAAATACTGCAGTGAGATTAAGTATAGAACATGCACATGAATGCACCTTTATAAAAAATGCATTACTTTGTATACAGCTGAAACACTGTCATGAAAAATTAATTCAGTATGTACTCTTATCAGTATACTCTGTGGGCCATGTCATTGATTGTCTGTGTGATGTGCCTGCCATATCAAAATTGCAAATATTGATTTTCTGTGAATTATCAGATGCTTCATGTTGCTCTTGCATTCATTGCAGATACAAACATAGTATTGCTGTTTTCTAATGTTTTCTTACCGACATATTTGGCACTGAATGCTTGATGGACTTGCTTCCGTGCAAAATAAATTTTCCCTTCCCTGTTCTTGCTAAAGGTGTATTTATTATGCTCTGTTTTTTCACATGAGGGGTGTTATGGGAGTACGCACGATGCTACTGTACATGTGCTTGCAGAACAAGGCAAATAAAACGCAATCAAGTTGCTATCTGTATACATCACTGGCTGTCCGCGTGAAGCATAAGCATTTGAATAGGAAACGGCAACATAACGACGAAATGGTATCAACCGTGGTTTTCGCTGAAGTTACCATGCTTACTGCCTCTTTTTTTTTCTTTCTGCGCATTCCGCTAAAACATTGTAGGCGCGACGGCCTGACACACCACCCTCTTTCACGCCTTGTCCAAGCATCGCGCATATTTACGGCGCCGGCGATTTACGCGCTGATACCAAATTTGTCGCGGTTAACAGTGCATGTTTTCGTGGCGCAGGTGACGACCGACACGGGTGAAGGTGCGTGCTACAAAGGACGTGATGATCAAAGAAAGCATCGAGCATTTGATCTACCTAGTTGAGCGCTGTCTTTAAATGCCGCTGCGCCAAAAAAATATTGCGCCTGTTCACGGTTGCCATGGAGATATTCTGAGGTGGACAAAACTGATAACCACCTGAGTGCACAGTCCGACTGTTCTATCGCAGAAAAGAGTAGGTAAACTTTTTACTTACCAGTTTGCCGCTAGTGCTGGCGCACCTGCTGCAGTGCAGTCTTCAATTGCTGCTTCAGGTTTTGCCATTGTTTTTTTTTACATTCTTTAACGTCTCTTCGGACTCGATGCCTGCAATTCAGTATATCAGTTAAGCCTGCCCACGCCTGTTCGCGTTTTTTTCTCGAGTGATGGAGGAATTAAATTTGGCGAATAGTGGCGTTCTTCGCTCGCCGACGAGACGAACTAAGTCCAATTTCTCATCTTCTGACCAGTGTGTACTTTTCATGCGTTTGTTTGCTGGCTGGCTGTCCATGCTTGCTAGCCTTCACGTGCGCACAAAAGCGTCTCGAATGCTTGAAGTTCGTGCGTGGGTATGCCGACGTTTGAACCCGGCTCCGCTACTTCTTCAAGGGCGACAGGGGGCAGTTTGGTTTGCAGCTTAAATTTAAAGGCCCAGTGGGGAGAAGGAGAAGCTTCGGGACGGAGAGCGGCGATACTGATACCAAGGGTACGAAAAGGGTATGGACTTAATTCCTGCGATTGTGAGTCGACCGGTTTCCGAGAGCCATGCAGGGATTACTGCAGCATGCTGTTGTTTTTCGTTCTGCAAACTGTGGACCAAGTCCCTGTACAGAGGTTACTTTCTGAGCGTTTTGCATTGTTCGCTGTAAGGGATCGGTGGATGCCCGCGGATTTGTTCGGACCATCCGTCTTTTTCTGACGGCCCCGCGTCCAGAAGCGGCGACTTCCTTGTTAATCCCCGTCGGTGTGTCGGGAAGAAGCATGCGTGCAGGCTGAGGCAGGCGGGTCAAGGCGACAGCAAAGCTAGAGGGAAGGAGAGGGGACGTTTTTCCCGTAGCTTCCAGAGGTCCCCGTTTTGCGGCAACAGTTAATGCGGCTGAGCGTGGGAGACGAGCAGTGACACTGTCGAAGCCGCCATACGTCAGCCGCCCCCTGGTCCTTCTAGGTATGAGGAGTCATCACCGCCAGGCGAGACGGGTCTGGACGGTCGAGCTTGACTGAGAAGAATTAAGCGTAGCGTACGGTCAGTGCGGGCGCGGCTTTTTAGAAGACGCCGTGGCTGAGCTGCGGCGGCGCCGAAGCCAGATGACGGGGCATACCAACGGGTCCCGAAAGGCGGGCCGGCTCAACGAAACGCATATAGATGTACAAAGGCGATGCCGACGCACTTTCAGAGGCAGCAACGACAGGCTGGTGCCGCTTTCCAGATTTTGTGGGAACTCCTGTCAACAATCCTCACGAAGACGAGTAGTTTGTTGCACGCGGCGGTAGCGGCCCGGTTGAGATTGATGGGATCCGCCATGGTCACGGGTTCCTAGAAAGCCGGCGACGCGTGAGAATGTTTTACTGTATTGTCATGCGTTTCTCTTTTTACTTTGTAAGGGAGAGAGGCTGAGTAACACTGTGGAAGTATGGGCCCTGGCACGTAAACCTAGTGGGCCATTCATGTTGAGGGCCGACTCCCGGAATGCCATTTTCTTAAAGCAACTTTGATGTTCTTTTCGTGCCGTGTATTTTAGGGAGAGGGGTTTGAACCTTGCAGAAACTGGAAAAAGGCTTGCCATGCCGTTTCTAGACGCACCCGACGATACACGCTTGTGCTGTGCCTTCCAGTCGAGATTAAGTGATTAAGCGCACCTCTGCCAAACCATTGCTTTCCAGATAAAATACCCCCCCCCCCCTCCGGGTTGAAATTGGGAAGGGAGGGTGAAAAGCAGCTGTGTGCACAACACAGTTTTGATCGTTAACGTTGCGTCAAACTTCTTCACTTAGGATGGGCGCGCCGCCATGGGAAACTTGATACCACAATATTCAGATTTCAGTGTTCAAAAAGGGCGGGAGTGTATCCGGATGTTGACATTAAATAGCGGTCATCTATTGGACAGCGCGAACGTCCATCGCCCTCACAACGACTTCCGGCTGATTCCCCATCTCATTCTTTGTCGGCGGCTAAATTTCCGGCCTAGGTACTAAAAGTACCTACCGTCTGAAATAAGTCTGGACTGTAGTTCAGACTTTTCGGTTCGTGCAAGCACACTACGTCTGCAGGGAAGTCCAGACTTATTAGGTTATAATAAGACGAGATTTGAATTTAAGTATAAAGACTCGCATTTGTGCAAGCGTGATGCGCGCTGCACGGGTGACTGATTTAATTGCTGTGCCGTGACGTGTTATAACTTTAAAAAAATAGTAGCTCCGAACGCTTGTAACGCCCCATGTTGTCAAACCGCATCAGTATCAGTATCAGTACCTTTCTACCATCTTCACATCGCTGCAGTACATTAACCGTCCAATGAAATACCGTTTCCGCGCTACTTCAAGCTCTTCTACCACGACCTTCTTATGTACTACCATCTGTATGCTTAGCGCTGCTCCTCCTTTCTGCTGGAGACATTGAGGCCAATCCTGGACCTGGAAAGGTAGAGGACGTTCTTAACTTGCTGAAAGACTTCATTGCTGAAAACGACCAAAATTTCAAGGCTACGACAGCCACGTTGGAAGAAATCAAGCGCGATGTTGTTGACATTAAATCACGGATTGATGTCATTGAGCAGAATATGGGTGGCGTGTCCGGCATTAAGGAAACTGTCTGTTCTGTTCATAGGGCGATTACTGAAGTAAAATCTGTAGTTGCAAGCACAAGCAATGATCTTGAAAATGTAGTTGACGATCTTAACAATAGAATGAGGCGAAACAACCTGT
This sequence comes from Amblyomma americanum, assembly GCA_030143305.2. Classification (NCBI taxonomy): domain Eukaryota; kingdom Metazoa; phylum Arthropoda; class Arachnida; order Ixodida; family Ixodidae; genus Amblyomma; species Amblyomma americanum. Next base: position 23,829 of record JARKHS020002793.1, read on the forward strand.
TGGTAAAGGGCATGCCTGAAACAGAAGGCGAAGAGTATGAAAATACCGAAAGCAAAATACTGGAATTCATTTCCACCCACCTAAAAGTTAAACTGGATGCAAACGACATTGAACGAGCCCACCGCATCGGCCGGCGTCGCGATGATTACAAGCGTCCAATCATCATCAAGTTCCTAAATTTCAAGGTAAAGGAAGAAGTACTACGGAATGCATTCAACCTAAAAGATGTCGTGCCCAAAATGTGGTTGGAAGAAGACTTTTCACCCAAAATCCAACTACAACGAAAAAAACTGAGAGATTATGCAAAAAGTATTCGGAAGGAAAATGAGCGATTTACTATTCGGTTTAATAAGCTGCAGTTGCGTGGTGCAACCTACAAATATGACCCCGCTTTGGAACAAGTTGTGAAGGTACTCGAACAAGAAGCGCGCAGTCCTAAATGACCGGAAACTCAAAGTAAGGGGTCATCCGGCAAGCTTCGAGAAATTTCTGTGCTCTCCAGACATCATTCTTGGCACTGAGACATGGCTAACGCCCGACGTTTCCAACAGCGAACTATCACTTCCTGTGGACCTAACTGTTTTTCGAAAAGACAGGAAAGAGGGTAGGGGAGGAGGCGTAATGATCGCCATACGGAGCGATTATCAGCCATGTCCCGTCGCCTTTGAAACGTGTCTTGAGCTGCTATGGGTCATGGTTCGGCTCAAAGGTGTCACATATATCATAGGTGCATGCTACCGGCCTCCAAACAGTCTTCCCGATTTTGTCGATCACCTGCAGGATGCACTAGAATACATTTTCGCTACATACCCCCAAAGCATTGTACTGTTAGGAGGCGACTTCAATTATTCCGCTATTAACTGGAAAACGTCATCTGTCACTTCCGGATCGAATCGCCATGAATGTTCCCGCCTGCTTGATACAATGACAGCGTTTCATTTAACTCAGCTGGTACAGGAGCCCACCCGAGGTGATCACGTTCTAGATCTGTTATTTACAAACCTTCCTACTCATTCCCGCACCTACGTACTCGAAGAGATAAGCGATCACAGATTCGTCCACAGTTTAGTACCCATGTACGTTCCTGCCAAGCATATTACGACCAAATGCATCCTAAACTACCCGAAATGCGATCATGAAAAAATAAACCGCATGCTAAGAGACTTTGCGCATATTTTTCAAACCACCTTTGTAACTCGCACGGCAAACGAAAATTGGTTGTTATTTCGCAATAAGTTGAAGGAAATCGAGCATGCCTGCATCCCAAAATTACATGTCAAAACAAGAACTGACTCCCCCTGGTTCACAAAAGATGTTAAGAAGTGTCTAAACAAAAAGAAAAAAGTGTACCGTAGAGCTAAGGAAGTTAACTCTGACAGCGCCTGGCAACAGTACAAAGACGTATCTGATACGAACAAAATCGCCATAAAGAAGGCTAAAAACAAATTTTTTAACCACACTTTACCCGACTTGTTAAGAACCAACCCTGCAAAATTCTGGCAAGTGATAAACCCTAACGGCAGCCATGAGATACCAGTATTGAAAGATGCGGACGGACGTGTGGCACCTCCAGAGGCAATGCCTGACCTATTCAACAAGCATTTTACAGACACCTTTACAACCGAATCAGTGCCTTTTAATTACCGTGAACCTCAACAACCGTTAGTGCTTCATCCATCAGAACCAATCATCATTAGCGCAGCTGGTGTTGCCCGAGCTATTGAGCGACTTCCACTTAATTGTAGCCCTGGTCCAGACGGTATCAATACCAAACTTAAACTTACCGCGCACGTGTCGGCTGCCTTACTAACTTTATATTTCAGCAGTCTTTAGATACAGGATGCAATCCCGATGACTGGAAAACCGCAAACGTCAGCCCAGTTTTTAAATCCGGTGATAGCACGTCACCGGAAAATTATCGCCCCATATCACTAACATCGATTTGTTGCAAGTTGCTTGAACATATCCTCTACTCAAACATAATGGCCCACCTAAACGCCAATAACTTGCTTATTGCTAACCAGCATGGCTTTAGGCAAAAAAAGTCCTGTCAAACACAGCTATTTGAGCTCTTAACAGATCTTCATGAATCGGTACACGAATTAATATATACTGATGCCACATTTATAGATTTTTCAAAAGCTTTCGATCGCGTTCCCCACATAAGACTAATGAAGAAAATTAACAACCTACAACTGCACCGCGATATCACCCGTTGGATCGGAGAATTCCTAAGTAATCGCTCCCAAAGCGTCAAAATTAAAGAGTATTCATCGAGCAGTTCACGAGTCATATCGGGAGTCCCACAGGGATCCGTTTTAGGGCCATTACTATTTTTAATTTACATTAATGACATAGCATCTAACATATCATCTAACGTGCGACTGTTCGCTGACGACTGCGTAATGTATAGAAGGATAGTCACCCCCCTTGATGCAGTTCTTCTACAGACCGACTTAGTGCGCCTAAATGAATGGTGCCAGCTATGGCAGATGGAAATTAATATCAAAAAACAATGTTGATGACTTTTTCCACGCGCACTAATATACCTTCTAATGTCTACACAATTAATGAGAATACAGTTGAAAGAACGGATTGTTTTAAGTACCTAGGTGTTTATCTCAGTGCTGATTTAAGCTGAAACACCCACATAAATCACATCACAAACAAAGCATTTAAGAAACTGGGACTCATCAGACGTCGTCTATATCTTGCCAACCCCGAGACAAAGCTTCGCGCGTATACTACACTCATAAGGTCAGTTTTAGAAGATGCATTTTTAATATGGAGTCCAAGTAGCGTTTCATTAATTAACCGCCTTGAGTCAGTGCAAAATAAAGCTGTGAGGTTCATCCTTTCTTCATACTCACCGTATGAAAGTGTGTCATTATTGAAGCAAACTATCAGTATTCCCGACCTTATCACTCGACGCAAGTTCTCTCGTTTATCGTTTTTTCATTCCTTGTACTACGATGGCTCCCCGTTCACAGCTGATCGCATCGCCCCTGCCCATCATGTTTCATCCCGGTCTGATCATTCCCACAAAGTGCAACCCATCTTCGCACGAACACTGAAATATCAAACATCACCCTTACTATTATCTATGGCAGAGTGGAACCCGTTACCGGCTGACATAGTTTCTGAAACTGAGTTATCACATTTTCAAACAAAACTTTCATCGCACCTTGGCCTACAAAATTCACCGTGATATTTTCAGTATTGTTGAAGCATTAAGTCTTATACGCTCAACCTATGTATCTTTCAGCGACTGCAGTGATGTGTACTTGCAATTTGTATATATAGTTATTCTTTGTATTTGTTAACTACTGTGTGCCAATAATCTGTATTGTGTTGTTTTCATGCCCTCCCCCCCTATGTAATGCCCACTTGGGCCTTTAGGGTATTTAAATAAATAAATAAATAAATAAGTTTGATTTAGCACAAATATGCTTGAAGTGATTTGAGTACAAACAGGAAAGACACGACGAGGATCATCGTCGTCGTAATTTTGTGTACCCTTTCCGAGTGCCCACTGTTTCATATAGGTGGTGAAGAAGCCCAACTATTTAGTCTTGAAATTGCCAGCCCTCCACAGCACCAAACAAGATAATGATGATGATGAGGATTTTCTTAAGGCGCAAGGAAATCTGCGGCCAAAGAGCACCATGACGCAAAGAACCTTAGTTTTCTCAATGCGGGGTCAAAGACCCTTTTCCCAAGCAGTTCACCCTGAATAAGCCGAGCGCCAGGCCTGTGGAAGCTTGTAGCCATTGTATCACCGGTGGGTATACCCGGCGGCACTGGGGAGCGAACCCCGCACCTCTCGCATGCGAGGCGGATCCTCAACCACTCGGCCACCGCTGCGCTACAAAAAAGGAAAGAGGTAGGACCCAACAAGACAAGAATATGCCGATGTTTGTCGAGAAATATATATAGCAGGCTCAATAACGAAAATAACGCCATTTGATCCCGTGAAAGGACGACACCTGCCGGTGCATTCAAAAGCTGGTATTCGACGGCCGGCAGCCACACATCCGCTGCATTAACCAAGCAGCCAGAGTGAGGAAGAGAGAAAAAAACACCATCTTTTAGGGAAAAAAAAAGAAAGCAAACACGGTGTCATACTCATTTCAGCTGCCTTCCATTTCTTGCTTCGTCCCCACCGACTCATCGTGTCCCTACCTTTGCGGTTGCCTTGTCCCCGAAGATAACTTAGGAGCGATCCCCTTGCACGTGTCGCGCCGTCGCCGCTCTGTCCCCAAACGTTTTTTCCCCATTGTCCGAAGCCGCCGACAGCTATTTACCGTACGACGAACTGCGGAGGACGCCGTCATGGTTCCGGCCCATTGTGTCGCGTGCCGCTTGTCGCCACGACTTCCTGCGTTCACACACGGCGGTTGGAGAGTCACCCTAACAGCCCATGTCCTCAAGCAGGGTGGCGTCTATTTCGGAGGTAAGCTTTGCACACACAGCGAGGATGGAAGGGGTGGCTTGGTTGGGGATGCGAAGGGGAAAACAACGCCCCATTATCCCGGCCGTCGCGTCGGTTTCGGAGATAAGCGACAGCACAAAGCAGGTACACCTTTCTCACGATTGATATCTCTCTCTCCCTCTCTCTCTCTCTCTCTCTCACACACACACACACACACACACACACGCGCGCGCGCGCGCACACACACACACACACACGCACAGCGGGTTGCCTGCGTGCTGCTCTGTGGAATTCAGCCTGTCGAATTTTGTAAACGATACCTTTGTGCGCGTTTGCAAATTGTTCAAAGCGGAACACGAGTGCCAAGCGCGGGAGTATGCTTTTAGTGCAGCGGATATTACCGGGAAATGTGCGACCGAAATCGAAAGCCTTAATTACGTATGACATCATGATGAAGCCGTGTGTCATTTTACTGCAGATTGATTCTTTATCGCAGGCATTATTCCATTGCATTTAGCTGCGTACAAGCCGGTGAATTATTACCAGCGCGTAACGCCAACCGTCAACGCCGAATAACGGGTTGATGTAAAGCCGTGGCTGCACTAGCAGTGTTTGTGAGCTATACCACAAACACGAATTGGGCATGGATCTGCCTTGTGCATGGCGGAGGCTGCCTTTAGTGCAGCGTTGAGCACGACACATACCACGAAAGCACTCTTTCAAATTAAGCGCAGTGGAGACCGAGACTTTGTTTGACAACATAGCGAAAAAGCGCCATTAAAATAATGCTTTTGCGATGTTTTTTCCAAGTTGACTCCTACCTTCCTCACCATATGGGGCAAAATTTGATCTGTGATCGGTTTCTGGCAGCATTCCTGCAGCTGTATTCACAACCATACAAACAACACAATATAGCGTTGAATGGTTTATTGGTGTCTTCTAGGCAGGACGGGAAGTCGTGATCTGTAAAAGCTTTATTTCCGCGCAGACATTTTACGGCAAAAGAAGTTAGGCTGGACCATCTCAGTTCCAAGCGAACATGACTCCTGCTTGAAACGGACCCAGCAAGGAGCGAAAAGAAAGGAGAGAAAAAGCCACAGCACCGCCACCGAAGTCGTACAGCGCACAAACGAGACACTGAGGTAGACAGGCACCAACTCAAATTATGGGATCAGCGCGCGAAGCTCGTTCGCCGTTTGAAGACCCAAAAGTTGAACCGACAACTTCGAACCCGTATAGTCGATCTCACGGAAGAGGCACAAACGTACGCCACGCAACTCTCGCATCAGTACTGGCAACTGTTCTGCGAGTCTCTGCGAGGCACTTTGGGCACGTCTCGGACATGGGCAATTCTCAGAGACTTGACTGTGTGACATTCCTTGTGTGCTACGAGGTGCATTCCTTGTGTGTGCTACGAGGTGCATTCCTTGTGTGTGCTACGAGGTACATTCCTTGTGTGTGCTGCGAGGTTCCGCTTTCCACGGCGCGGCGTGGACGGGGACCCAGATGACAGCGGCATCATCAATTACCCAGCCATGCTCTTTGAGTGACGACCAGAACGACCGGACCCGCCGCCGCAGCCGCGGGGAAACAGGCTTTATCCTCCCCAATTTGCGTGGCCGTTCCAGGTGCGGCCCTCCCGGGCACATTCCAGGACAGGGGAGCTGTCAGCGGGCCAGAGCGCGCCTTACCACAGCCGACGCTATGCGCTACCTCGAAGACAACATTCTTTCCCTCTGACTCAACACGTGAGGGGGGCGAGACAATAAGTGCGGTGGTATGTTTGTGCGCCCAAGTGAAAGCCCTAGCCCCCCTCCTTCCCCTCCGGCGTGGGCGTCCTCACCCTAGGGGGTGTGGAGAAGAGGATATAAAAATGGAGAAGCAGTACGGAAGAGGCACGCTCAGGACGACATCGTTCGCCAAGAGGGCCTTCAGCGCCGAAGCCCGACGGCGTGCAGCTTCTGCCAGCAACCGCTCGAGCCCAACTCCGGAGCCACTCGATCGCCCCCATGAAGTCGTCGGCACGTAAGCTCGGACGCCCCAGCCTCTGATGTATAATCTTAATCATGTGTAATTATTGAATATACCTGTTTGTTTAAACTGAGCCATACGGTGTCTCTTTGCCTCTCCGTCCCGTGTGGACCTGCGCATTATGGGGGTCATCACAACAGACCCAACCAAGTCCAAGTCCGAAGCGACCCGACACTCAAGCGGATTTACCACCTGTTCCCGGGTGACGACGCAGCTCTTCTCGCAGCGCTCCGCGACAGATACATAGGAACTGCGTCTACAACACCAAGCACGATTACCTACCAGGGCACGCCAAATCGAGATTTGGACGCCCCCATAACGACGGCAGAAGTATACGCTGCGGCACGATCCTGCATTCGTAATACGGCGGCAGGTGCGGACAAAATCACCAACGCCTTAATACGCAACCTGAACAAGGACCAAATTCAGGATCTAACTGAGTACGTTAACGATGAGCTCTGAGAAAAGAATATCATCCCTCAAGAGTGGAAACACTCCGAAATCATCGTCATCCCAAAGCCGGGGAAGCTGCCCACACTTGAGGTGCTCCACCCCATCTCGCTCACGTCGTGTCTGGGCAAGCTATACGAGAGGGCGATACAAACTCGTCTGCAGAACTATATCGAAGACAGCAACATCTTTCCTCCTTCGATGATCGGCTTAAGATCCGGGCTATCTACTCAATACACCTTCCTTCTACTCAAGGAGGAGGTACTGGCGCATATTCCAAGCGGCGGGGAGCACCTTGTGATGGCCCTTGATCTCAAAGGTGCCTTCGACAACGTGTCTCACGATGCCATCTTCACAGAACTGAACAACCTAAATTGTGGGGAACGCGTCTTTCACTACGTCCAAAATTTCCTTTCCAACAGAACAGCTCCGATGGGCATATATGAAGTACACGCTCGGACCCCAGGACATGCCGCACAAAGGCACGCCTGAGGGTTCGATCATCTCCCCTCTCCTTTTCAACATCGCCATGGTTAGCGTGGCCCGAAGCCTTCAAACAGTACCGAACATCGCATTTACACTGTACGCCGACGACAAAACTGTCTGGACTACCAAAGGCTCTCTGGCGGCCAAAGAAGAAACTCTGCAGCAAGCTGCCACCTGCGTCGAGGACGCGGCCGCCCAGTGCGGACTACGCTGTGCGCCGGGAAAGTCAGAGATCATCCGCATAGAAGTACGTAACTACAAGTCTCCAGGAGACATTCAGGTCCTCCTACACGGCGTCCTCGTTCGGGAGACCCGACAGATACGCATCATTGGCTTATGGCTCCAGAGTAATCGAAAAGCCACCCACGCTATCAAGCTGTTATCCACGACAACACGGCAAGTCGCCAAAATGATCAGAAGAGTGGCACGCAAACCGGACAGGCATGCGCGAGGAGGACACGCTACGCCTCGTCCAAGCACTTGTGGTGAGCCGCGTTTCCTACGGCCTACCGTACCTGCCATTAACTTGACAAGAACTCGTCAAAGTGAATGGCATGTACTGCGTACAAACATGCGCCGGGCATTCCTATCTACACTTCAAACTCCAAACTAGAGGCCCTCGGCCTCTCCAACTCATTCGAGGAGATCCGGGAGGCTGTTGTCCTCTCGCAACAGCGAGGTCACGCAGGCGACGGCAGTTGCGGTGAACACCTCCCACAACTAGGTTGTCAGCACCTCCTTGAATTACATGACGATCATGGAAGCAGAGGTGGCAGCAATCCTGCTGGCGATCCATTACGGCGACGCCCTTAACCAGGGTGTACACAGCATGACAGACCCCCAAGCAACCTGTCGGCTCCTACTTGCAGGCAGAATACCTAAAAAGCTGTTGGGCATAGTAACCAACTCTATAAGCGCCAATTCCTCCCTAAAACATATGATAACGGCAAGATAACGCCAATCGAACCCGTGAAACGACCACACATGCAGGTGCATTCAAAAGCCGGTATTCGAAGGTCGGCAGCCACACATCCGCTGCATTGGCCACGCAGCCAGAGTGAGGGAGAGAAAAAAGCACCATTGTTTAGGGAAAAAAAAAGAGAAAGCAAACACGGTGTCACACTCATTTCAGCTGTCTTCCATTTCTTGCTTTGTCCCCACCGACTCCTCGTGTCCCTACCTTGGCGGTTCCCTTGTCCCCGAAGATAACTTAGGAGCGATCCCCTTGCACGTGCCACGCCGTCGCCGCTCTGCACCCAAACGTTTTTTCCCCATTGTCCGGAGCCGCCCACAGCTATTTACCGCGCGACAAACTGCGGAGGACCGCCGTCATTGTTCCGCTCGGTGGCTGCTCTCGGCCCTTTGTGGCGCGTGCCGCTTGTCGCCACGACTTCCTGCGTTTACACACGGCGGTTGGAGAGTCAGTTGCGAAAGGGGCGCCCTTATAGCCCATGTCCTCTGTAGGGTGGCGTCTAGTTCGCAGATAAGCTTTGCACACACCGTTGGGGAGGGGGGCTCGGTTGGGAAAACGACGTCCTATTATCCCGGCCGTCGGCTAGGGTGATGTTGATTTCGGAGACAAGCGACAGCCCAAAGCAGGTACACCTTTCTCTCTATTCTGTTTTTTTTTTCTTTTCCCCAGGAATCGCCTACCTGCTTTCCGTCACGTGCTTAGATTCGCGTGCTTGCGGTTGTCAGGGTCCAGCAAGGCCGACGCCCTCTAACAAATGCCCTTCCAACGCACGGGGCCATGTGCACCGGTTTGAGTTTTAGGCTTATGGTCTGTTGCGTGTTTCTTAATGCGCAACACTCGCTGCTTCCTCACAGGTGGCCTAGGGATCCGTCCTTGCTTTTCCCTTCGCACTGACAGTAGGGGCATACCTAGGATATCACATCTGGCGTCCAGAAGTACGCAGCAACTACGCGCTATACTTGCAAGCTGATTTGTGCCCTCTACTCACGTTGGAATGAGCTGCAGATATGTGCGAGAATGGGTGGCGTGCCTCTAGGCACATGATTTGTTCGGTACTAAGCGTTTGTCCCGGTGGTAAAAAAAAGAAAGAATTGCTGGCACGTACGCTAAACGATGGGTCGACTGCTGCTGACATTCGTATCGACCGATTACCTATTGAAAGCCATGCATTTTAACAAGGATGCCTTCTTTTATATTTCTTCTTCTTCTTCTTCCTCACCCCAGGCATATGGCACATACCCACGCGGGGGGATTGGCCAAGGTGTAGTTGAATAAACAAAGAAGTTTCCATGGAAGATGACAAAATTGTAGCACCAATCGTGAATGTTTAGAAATCAATGAATAAAAACAACAGAACAATATTGACAGTTAAATAACAGACAGCATTTTGGTGAAAAAAGAAGAGCTCGTAGAACTTTAAAAGAATTAGCACATCAACCTACCAGTTGCAATTATGTAACCGTAAAGAAACCCACAAATAGAACCCAATGCAAATCCCTTGGCGTTCGCACCAAACGATAATAATATTGGCAAAGATAAAGGGAGCCCTAACCTGGAGAGAGGGACCTCCAGGTAAATCTTTCTCTGAAGTGCGAACTTTGGGCAGTAGAGGAGAAAATGGTCTAAAGATTCAACTTTCCCACATGCGTCACATAGGTTCGTCGGTGTCAACCCCCACCTGTATAGATATAAATTCAAACTTGGAATCCTGCACCGCAATCGCGTCATTGTTACCTCACACAGCCTGGATTTACACGAACGGACGTTCCAATTATATGCTAAGTGCTGATAGTCAGTGGCATTTAGTAATGGATCTCGTAACCTGGCTGATATATGTAGGAACCGCTGAAGTCTGGAAATCGCCAGCAGGCTGAAATTCCTCGACGGGATGTGTCACTGACCCGTCAAGAGCCGACCTTGCTAAGTAATCAGCCACCTCATTTGAATGAATACTTCTTCTTCTTCTTTTTATGATTCCTCGGGGATTACCTAGATAACAGAGATAACCTCTGCTCCTACATAACCGTACATTGCGTACAGTTAGGCATGCAAATATACTGGTGGTTTTTATTCTTACCCAGGTGAGTTTGAAAGAATTCTGCTATTCAGCTAAGCTCTGCTGCAGCATACGGATTCGAAACTTGTCTGCGAAAACCTGACGTGTCAGCCCCAGAATGCGTTTCAATATTAAGAGGAATATGAAATAGTAAGTTCATTTCTTCGTTTTTCCGCAACCATATAAGGTTCTTGCTGTTGTTGTTTCGGGGGACTGGACCTGAGTTTTCAGTACTAAACAATACCTAATCTTGTTAATTTCTAGACTCTGAAAGTAAGTGAAGCGCGCTGCTCTGCTCTCTCTACGTCCGTGTCCTGTCCTTCCTGCAAGCTGCTTCCAAGAAACAATACAACTTACTGGTACCCGTGAGGTTCCATTCTTATCCTTTTGAAGGAGAGCTGCCATTAGGTGATGAACAAACCATTAGTGCCTATTCCGTGATTGCTAAAACAAAACAAAGTGAGAACGACTGTACCAAGTGTACAATTCAACTTCTTGTCACACACATTTTACAGAGTTGAATATACCTAAAGCGCTTTGGTTCCCGTTTTTTTTTTCAAGGATTCGGGGGTAAAAACTTGCCGTTATTTTTTAGGTAAAAGTCGAGTTTAAATCGGGTTATTCAGTAAAAAATTCCAAAATCCGGATTTTTTCCGGTAATTTTTTGTAACGAGAGACAATTCATACTACCGACGCTCGTTTGCGTGCGGCACATATAATACGCCCCCCCCCCCTTTTTTTGGTTATTTCAGACAGAGTGCAAAAACGTCTGGTTTAACTAAAGAAGTGTTCACCAAATAAATATTTTCGTTTTTTTCTCATTTTTAAAGCGAAAGTTTTATTGGTCGCAAACTCGCGATTTCGCTGTAGCGGTACTCCATCGAGGCACATGACGTCACAACGCGCGCCTCGCCGCGGAAGGTTACTGTGCTTCGCGCGCTCGCCGCGCAATCTGGCATGACGTCACACCGCGCGGCTCGCCGCCGCCGCCGTTTGGTAGGACGTGACACCACGTTCCTCGTCGTTGCGCTCGCCTCTGCTCGCTTCGACAGCTGCGTCGCATGCGTGATAAGAGTTCATAGGATTGAAAAGGAGAGCTGGCGTGCGCCGCAACCTCAGCTGAGGTGACAGTATGGACGGCGACAATTCTGATAAGCTGGAGGAGGCCTGGAATCGACAGCGGAACGAGATGAAGAGGAAGCGAATCGCCCAGGAAACAGACAAACAGAGCGCCGAACGACTGGCTAAACGCCGCCGTGAATATGCCGCCGCGAGACAGGAACGTTTAACGTCTGGTGTCTCCACCGCTAGCAGCAGCGACAGCAGCCGGAGGAGAGACCCGAGTCCTGCTTCACTGAAGACGGCCCGTGATGAACGATGGAATGCGACTAAGAGACTTCGGCGGCGGGCTCAAGAAACCGAAGAACAACGTGCCGTTAGCCTAGAGAATGGGCATAAGAGTGACGCGACCCCTTCAATCCTTGGATAGCCTCGGTGCTGAAATCAAACATGGATCTTCAGGTCATACTGGACGCTTGTGCATGTGCTTCATACGTTGTGGAATATGTGAACAAGGCCAACCGGGGAGTTTCACACTTGCTTTCACTACATATATCCTGGCATATATAGCCGAGCTAAGCCACTGCCATTTTTATTATTATTTCGTCGCTAACGTCGACGCTTCAGCTTCAGCGTCGGTGCAAGACCTGCCAGCCTTTGTCTGTACTCTGCAAGAAGATTAATTCAGCAGTGTTTTGTATATTAACGCGATAGCGTTAAGGGGCTCGTGTCGCAGAAAAGCCGGTGTTGGCGTCTTTGGCCGTGAGCGAAAAATGGCGCATCTCGGTGGACACCTGAACCGCGCAGTAAGGGAAGGTATTTTAACGCGATAGCGTTAAGGATTGATTTATTGGTTGATTGATTGTTTGATGGATCGATTTATTGATCGAATGATCAATTGATTGATTGATCGATCGATTTTTCCTTCCCTTACGGCGCGATTCGGGTGCCCAGCGAGAATGTGAGACTGGCGTCATTTCCTTTCCTTAAAAGCAATTGTTCATTTTTCTTCCATTACGGCCCGGTTCGGGTGTCCGCCGAGATATGTGAGACAGGCGTCCTTTCCTTAAATTGTCCAACGGGCCACGCGTCGCGCCGTACGGGCGATGGCGTTCCGTGTACCCCTCGGCAACGCTCCGACACGCTGTCGCGTCTCACTTTTAAAGACGAAGCTTAAGCGTCCTCCAATTTTTTTACACGCAGAAGAGCCTTGGAGCACGACGTTATTAGCGAGGGGGGGGGGGGGGGGGCGGATCGGACACAATGACGCCAATAAGACGTATCGTCAGCACCTGTATTCCGACCTCCATAGCTTCTAAAACGTACGTACTTCTCGGTCTTATTTGCGTCATCAATAAACAAGCGTTAAAGAAGGGTTTACCCACCGCGGTGACTCAGTGGTTAGGACGCTCGGCCACTATTCCGGAGTTCGCGGGTTCAAACCCGACCATAGCGGCTGCGTTTTTATGGAGACAAAACGCTAAAGGCGCCCGTGTGCTGTGCGATTTCAGTGCACGTTTAAGATCCCCAGGTTGTCGAGATTATTCCGGTAGTCTCCACTACGGCACCTCTTTCTTCCTTTCTTCTTTTACTCCCTCCTTTATCTCTTCCCTTACGGCGCGGTCCAGGTGTCCAACGATATATGAGACAGATACTGCGCCATTTCCTTTCCACAAAAACCAATCATTATTATTAAAGAAGGCTAAAATCATCACATTTCCGAAAACATCTCTGCGGAACAATCTGTGGGTATCCGCTATACTTTTGGCCCGATGCCTCGATTTTTAAGAAAGCTGTTCAGGGGGCGGGAATCGGGTAAATACAGGTGTTATCCGGAAATGAAGATCCCTAAATATAAGTTGCCGCGCGTGTTTATATGGACGCATCTGTGACATCAATCGTATCTTTATCGGCCCGTTCCTACGCGCTGCCTTCCGTCATTCTTAATGATTCACGATCTGGACAAACTACTGATAGTTATTTGGCAGTCGTTACGCACAGCTGTTCGCCGCACCATTCAGCGCTATGCAGCTTGAATCGAAAGACACCAACATCTATGGGCTTGCGATGACACTGGAGGCCATTCAGCAAACCCGCGCAGTTATTATCGAATAATCGCTCTTTTTTAAGGGGATGTATGGCATTCGCAGTATCATTTGGTTATTTAAAAGCTCGGCCGGAAGAAAGCCGCGCAGAACCCCAGATGTGACACTGACCAGGCCACCGAGTCTCCTCCATCTATTTCTTAACAAACTACCCTCTGCTACATAAATAACTAAGAATAAAACTTTTCTTTTGCGCATCGACACCAAGTTCATACAGTTTGTCTGCGAGTTTAACGACATACGCGCTCTGAAATGTCTCGGGCAAATCTATGCAAGCTGATTCTCCCTGTTTTTCTTCATGAATCAGTTTATTCTATAGCTCGCCTCCACCGATTGATACCCGAAGGCACCCTTCGTTTTCTGCTGTTGTGCTTGAATTTTCTGACCCTCGCGGCTGGAATCTAGCACCATTCGCCTGCTACCGGTAATCCTTCACAAAACTCGCGTGACCACTCGACCGAAGTGTGTACATTTCATCTCACCCCGAAATGATCATCTAATGCAGGCAATGCTCATAAAGAATGGTGTTTATCTGGTTTTATATAACGAAACTGCGAGAAGTATTATGGGTGCATGGTTGGGACAACTGTCGCTTGGTCCCCGCAGTTATAGAAGGGAAATTTTCAGTCGTCGAACTGAACGAGGGTTAAAGTTCTCTGAAATTGGTCACGCAGCCCATGCTGCTTAAATCTCGAACTGAAAAGAAAATTAACAGCGGGTGCTCTGTGAAATGCACCGGAAGAAAGAGAACTGCTTTCCGACACCGGGAATCAAACTCGAGCCTCTTGGGTGAGAGCCAGGTAGCCTAAACCACTAGACAATTCCGGATTTTTTTTTTCACAACGTGGTATTTACTACATGAAGTTATGTAGAAAGGAGCTCTATGAACATTGTTTACAAAGCGGTCAGCTCAGTATACTGCACGAGCTTGAGAGAAAACAACAAAGCTAAAAGGGCGGCAAGGATACACACTGCAATCAACAACGGGGACCAGTCCGTTCGAAAGTCTCTTTCATCATAAATGTTTCCTAATCATTCGACTGCAATGGCTTCTGGCAGAAAGAAGAGCTGCAGCGTTGCGGTCCAGCATGCGCCTTTTCTACGGGCTATGAAGTCCAATGAGGAAAAACATGTCATATGGTTCCCGCATCCGGCATTGTCTATAATCAGGTTGAGTAAGTGATTATAGATCCTGTCGGATACTGTGTAATGATGCGGCGTGAGAGCTACGTGTACCATTGGTTAAATAAGCTCATTTTAAGTACGCAATATGCTTTATAATTGTGTATTATGTAACAATGCCGAGCTAGCGGCTGTGAAATGCGCCGTTTTAGTGGTTTCCGCATTGATTTGCATCCCCTGTGGTTATTTAACGTGACCCTTGATCAGACCACACCGTCTCTTTTGCAGTCGAAATAGTGTCGAAACTCTCAACTTCATGTTCAGCAGCTGATCGCCGCAGCCACCGAGTCTCCGAAGCGACTTTGGAAATACACTTGTATTGTCTTTCTGGCCACCAGTGCTATTAGACGAGATCAAAATGGCCACGAAAATAGGCAGCCATATGGTCGTTTATATGGACGTTTTTCTTTAATTTATGTCATTCCGGATAAGGTGAGTATGTTAGAATGTTTTAACTGTAACGAAACGAATCGCATATTTATCTTACTAACACACACACACACACACACACACACACACACACACACACACACACACACACACACACACACACACACACACACACACACACACACACACACACACACACACACACACACACACACACACACACACACACACACACACACACACACACACACACACACACACACACACACACACACACACACACACACACACACACACACACACACACACACACACACACACACACACACACACACACACACACACACACACACACACACGCAGAGAGAGAGAGAGAGAGAGAGCAAGTTTTTGATTAAGACCCAACAATGTCTGAAGTTTTTTTAATGTAAAGAAGTCAATATTTTCAAAAATGTGAATACATACTGCTAGTCGCGCAGTTGCTGAACAACAATTAGGCTTGATCAAGAGGCTTCAGGCCGAATGGTTTGCTTCTAGCGTATGTATTGGTCGACATGGTCAGCGGCGGATTTATGACGGGCGTTTGGGGGGGGGGGGGGGTGTCCCTTCTCGACAAGGTATAAATTTGATATTAAAAGCCGTGCTGTACTACATCTTTTCGACCACAAAGTCTGAGAACTAATGGTTCTAATGGGACCTCCTGCTCTCCTTCTCTCAACTGGCCCCTCTAAGAGTGACCCATTAATCCTCTTATGCGCATAAGCTGCCGTTTAGCCGTTGGGCGGTTATCAGGAGCCCAGTGCACGTACGGCCCATCTCTGGTGAGGATACGACGTAGAAAGTCATCTCTCCACCTCGGGAGTCGGGACGAGCCGCAATCTGCTGGCAAACGTGCAGTCGGGCATTCTTCCCTTCATTTGCCAGCTGACGAGGTGGAGGACCTAGAACGTACCTTCTTGAATCAGAGTTCATCGTTTGCACCTCGTGCCACAGGTGCGATCTTTAGGCACTGCGGCTAACTTCCGCAGTGCACGCAAGGATCGGTTGGCGATAAGTGCATTAGTAAAACGCCAATGCTTTCACCGTGCTTTCTGGACCGGGCTACGACGTCGGTGCAAGTATCAAACATGCCTGCTATCCCGCTCTGCTTAACGTGACAAGTAGTTTCATTTTGCCTCAACTCACCCTACAAGAATACAGAAATAAAGAGGCACTCTCTTGAGGAGCAGTGTCACAAAGACGAGGAATGCTACAGTATTCTAAAACTTGTAGCAGGTGATCTATATTGAAAGATGTGTTAGCGTGTGCCGTTAATTATCTTTAATCGGTAAAAGATTCAGTGTGATGCGCGCTGCATAGGTGACTGTTTTAATTGCTGTGCCGCGACGTGTTATAAACTAAAAATAAAGCAGCTCCGAACGCTTGTAACGCCCCATGTTGTCAAGCAGAATCGATAAGTTTGATTTAGCACAAATATGCTTGAAGTGATTTGAGTACAAACAGGAAAGACACGACGAGGATCACCGTCGTCGTAATTTTGTGCACCTTTTCCGAGTGCCCACTGTTTCATATAGGTTGTGAAGAAGCCCAACTATTTAGTCTTGAAATCACCAGCCCTCCACAGCACCAAACAAGATAATGATGATGATGAAGGTTTTCTTATGGCGCAAGGAAAACTGCGGCCAAAGAGCACCATGACGCAAGGAACCTTAGCTTTCTCAACTTGGGGTCAAAGACCCTTTTCCCAAGCATTTCACCCTGAATAAGCCGAGCGCCAGGCCTTTGGAAGCTTGTAGCCATTGTATCACCTGTGGGTGCCCGGCGGCACTGGGGAGCGAACCCCGCACATCTCGCATGCGAGGCGGATCCTCAACCACTCGGCCACCGCTGCGCTACAAAAAAGGAAAGAGGTAGGACCCAACAAGACAAGAATATGCCGATGTTTCTCGAGAAATATATATAGCAGGCTCAATAACGAAAATAACGCCATTTGATCCCGTGAAAGGACGATGCCTGCCGGCGCATTCAAAAGCCGGTATTCGACGGTCGGCAGCCACACATCCGCTGCATTAACCAAGCAGCCAGAGTGAGGAAGAGAGAAAAAAGCACCATCTTTTAGGAAAAAAAGAGAAAGCAAACACGGTGTCACACCCATTTCAGCGGTCGTCCATTTCTTGCTTCCTCCCCACCGACTCATCGTGTCCCTACCTTGGCGGTTGCCTTGTCCCCGAAGATAACTTAGGAGTGATCCCATTGCACGTGTCACGCCGTCGCCGCTCTGTCCCCAAACGTTTTTTCCCCATTGTCCGAAGCCGCCGACAGCTATTTACCGTACGACGAACTGCGGAGGGCCGCCGTCATGGTTCCGGCCCATTGTGGCGCGTGCCGCTTGTCGCCACGACTTCCTGCGTTCACACACGGCGGTTGGAGAGTCACTTGCGAATGTCAAGGGGGAAAAGGCGCCCTAACAGCCCATGTCTTCAAGGAGGGTGGCGTCGATTTCGGAGGTAACCTTTGCACACACAGCGAGGATGGAAGGGGTGGCTTGGTTGGGAATGCGAAGGGGAAACGACGCACCATTATCCCGGCCGTCGCGTCGGTTTCGGAGATAAGCGACAGCACAAAGCAGGTACACCTTTCTCACGATTGATCTCTCTCTCACACACACACACACACACACACACACACACACACACACACACACACACACACACACACACACACACACACACACACACACACACACACACACACACACACACACACACACACACACACACACACACACACACACACACACACACACACACACACACACACACACACACACACACACACACACACACCACACACACACACACACACACACACACACACACACGCACGCACAGCGGGTTGCCCACGTGCTGCTCTGTCGAATTTTGTAAACGATACCTTTGTGCGCGTTCGCAAATTGTTCAAAGCGGAACACGAGTGCCAAGCGCGGGAGTATGCTTTTAGTGCAGCGGATATTACCAGGAAAAGTGCGACCGAAATCAAAAGCCTTAATTACGTATGACGTCATGCTGAAGTGACAGTACCCACTCTTTTCAACATGGCCATGAGAGGGCTCCCGAAGGAATTGCGAAAAATTCTGAACTACAACTTAAACTACAGCCTGTACGCGGACGACATCAACCTCTGGATCAACAGAGGGAGCGACGCAGAGATCAATCAAACGCTGCAGGCGGCAGCAGACGTCATCTCAAAGTACGCGGGGGACAGAGGACTTAAATGCTCGCCTGAAAAATCAGAAATCTTCGTGTATAATGACAAGGCCCTCAGGAACAAACCTCCCTCTGACCCACAGGTGTACGTGGAAGGAAGGGAAATACCAAAGGTAGAGACAATACGAATATTGGGCCTCCACTTACAAACACACGGGAGGAACACGATCACAATTAACAAATTAGAAAACCACGCGACCCAGACATTAAACCTCATCAGGAGGGTCTCACGTAAGGGAGGCGGCCTCAAGGAAAAAAACCTCCTAAGATTGGTACAGGCCTTCATCATTAGTAGAGTGGGATACGCCACGCCATATCTGAACCTAAAGACAGATGAGAGGAGCAAGATAGACGCGCTCATCAGGAAATGTGTAAAAAAGGGCCTAGGGCTCCCAATCTGTACATCGACGGAGAAGCTACTGGCCCTAGGACTGCATAATACGATTGCAGAAATCGCGGAAGCGGTTAAAACCTCGCAACTTGAAAGACTCAGCACGACGCGAGTGGGAAGAGCTACGCTAAGTAATCTTGGAATGGCCACAGACAGGGGGCAAAAGGAAAGGGTCGACATTTACAGGGAAATCCGGGCGCACCTAAGAATCCCTCCCCTACCCAAGAATATGCACCCTGAGTTTAATTAGGAAAGGAGACAGAAAAGGGGGAAGCGATAGAAAGAATATATCGGGGTAAACCCCGAAATGAAGTCGCCTACGTAGACGCGGCAGGGGACAGACACAGTCGATACATGACCATAGTGGCGGTAGATGGGGAGGGCACCCTCATCACGGCGGCCACCATACTAGGGAAAGAAACCGAGATAGCGGAGGAAGCCGCGATAGCGATCGCTTGCGCTGGCACCAAAGCTAGATATATTATTAGCGACAGTAGGACTGCAATCCAAAATTTCAGCAGAGGGAGGATAAACCCCCTCACCACCAAAATTTTAACACAAGGAGTGATTGATAGGACGATCAACATCATCTGGACCCCGGCGCACGAATCTGTCAGCGGTAACGAGGCGGCCCACAGTGCAGCTCGAGATCTCTACCTCCGTGCTGTACAGGATGGGTCGGCTCAGGCCGAACATGATAGAGAAGGGCGATTAATCTCGTATCAAGAGATTACAGAACACTACAAGCAATGCCGGAGGTGTTTTCCCCCACCAAACACGGCGTTAAATAGGAGTCAGGCGACGGCGTAGAGACGCCTGCAGACTGGAGTATACCCAAACCCAGTACTAAACAAACATATCCGATCGGACTGCGAGGACGATAAATGTAAAAAGTGTGGGGCGAGAGGAACCCTCGACCATATAATTTGGGAGTGCGCTTACTCCCCAGGCAGGGCGCCAAACATTAGCAGTAGGGAAGCCTGGGAAACCTTGTTGCGGAGTTCGGACCCTGAGCTCCAAATCACCGCCGTCCAACTGGCAGAAGAAGCCGCCGGCGAAACCAACCCGGCCAGCATCGAATGCGACCATCCCGTGCGGCTGGGCCGCTCCTAAGTCCTCTCCCCTGTAAAGGGGGGTGAGACAGAGCGGCCCAGGCGGTGTGGTCTTTCTCTGTTGGACAATAAAAGTTTTCAACAACAACAACAACAACATCACATTCTACTGCGGATTCATTATTTATCGCAGGCATTATTCCATTGCATCTAGCTGCGTACAAGCCCGAGAATTATTACCAGCGCGTAACGCCAACCGGCAACGCCGAATAACGGGTTGATGTAAAGCCGTGGCTGCAGTAGCAGTGTTTGTGAGCTATACCACAAACACGAATTGGGCATGGATCTGCCTTGTGCATGGCGGAGGCTGTCATTAGTGCAGCGTTGAGCACGACACATACCACGAAAGCACTCTTTAAAATTAAGCGCAGTGGAGACCGAGACTTTGTTTGGCAACATAGCGAAAAAGCGCCATTAAAATAATGCTTTCGCGATGTTTTATCCAAGTTAACTCCTACCTTCCTCGCCATACGAGGCAAAATTTGATCTGTGACCGGTTTCTGGCAGCATTCCTGCAGCTGTATTCACAACCAACAAAATATAGCGTTGAATGGTTTATTGGTGTCTTCTAGGTAGGACGGGAAGTCGTGATCTGTAAAAGCTTTATTTCCGCGCAGACATTTTACGGCAAAAGAAGTTAGGCTGGACCGTCTCAGTCCCAAGCGAACATGACTCCTGCTTGAAACGGACCCAGCAAGGAGCGAAAAAAAAAAAGGAGAGAAAAAGCCACAGCACCGCCACCGAAGTCGTACAGCGAACAAACGAGACACTGAGGTAGACAGGCACCAACTCAAATTATGGGATCAGCGCGCGAAGCTCGTTCGCCGTTTGAAGACCCAAAAGTTGAACCGACAACTTCGAACCCGTTTAGTCGATCTCACAGAAGAGGCACAAACGTACGCCACGCAACTCTCGCATCAGAACTTGCAGCAGTTCTGCGAGTCTCTGCGAGGAACTTTGGGCACGTCTCGGACATGGGCAATTCTCAGAAACTTGATAGACCCAACCGAGTCCAAGTCCGAAGCGACCCCTACACTCAAGCAGATTTCCCACCTGTTCCCGGGCGACGACGCAGCTCTTCTCGCAGCGCTCCGAAACAGATACATGGGAACTGCGTCTACATCACCGAGCACGATTGCCTACCAGGGCACGCCAAATCGAGATTTGGACGCCCCCATAACGACGGCAGAAGTATACACTGCGGCACGATCCTGCGTTCGTAATACGGCGACAGGTGCGGACAAAATCACCAACGCCTTAATACGCAACCTGGGCAAGGACTAAATTCAGGATCTAATTCAGTACATTAATGATGAGCTCTGGGAAAAGAATATCATCCCTCAAGAGTGGAAACAACCCGAAATCATCGTCACCCCAAAGCCGGGGAAACTGCCCACACACATGAGGCGCTCCGCCCCATCTCACTCACGTGGTGTCTGGGCAAGCTATACGAGAGGGCGATACAAACTCGTCTGCAGAACTATATCGAACACAGCAACATCTTTCCTCCTTCGATGATCGGCTTAAGATCCTGGCTATCTACTCAAGGCACCTTCCTTCTACTCAAAGAGGAAGTACTGGCGCATGTTCCAAGCGGCGGGGAGCACCTTGTGATGGCCCTTGATCTCAAAGGTGCCTTCGACAACGTGTCTCACGATGCCATCTTCACAGAACTGAACAACCTAAATTTTGGGGAACGCGTCTTTCACTACGTCCAAAATTTCCTGTCCAACAGAACAGCTCCGATGGCATATATGAGGTACACGCTCGGACCCCCAGGCGAACATCTCCCCTCTCCTTTTCAACATCGCCATGGTTGGCGTGGCCCGAAGCCTTCAAACAGTACCGAACATCGCATTTACACTGTACGCCGACGACAAAACTGTCTGGACTACCAAAGGCTCTCTGGCGGCCAAAGAAGAAACTCTGCAGCAAGCTGCCACCTGCGTCGAGGACGCGGCCGCCCAGTGCGGGCTACGCTGTGCGCCGGGAAAGTCGGAGATCATCCGCATATAAGTACGTGACTACAAGTCTCCAGGAGACATTCAGGTCCTCCTACACGGCGTCCCCGTTCGGGAGACCCGACAGATACGCATCCTTGGCTTATGGCTCCAGAGTAATCGAAAAGCCACCCACGCTATCAAGCTGTTATCCACCACAACACAGCAAGTCGCCAAAATGACCACAAGGGTGGTATGCAACCGGACAGGCATGTGCGAGGAGGACACGCTACGCCTCGTCCAAGCACTTGTGGTGAGCCGCGTTTCCTACGGCCTACCGTACCTGCCATTAACTCGACAAGAACTCGCCAAAGTGAATGCCATGTTACGTACTGCGTACAAACATGCGCTGGGCATTCCTATCTACACTTCAAACTCCAAACTAGAGGCCCTCGGCCTCTCCAACTCATTCGAGGAGATCCAGGAGGCTGTTGTCCTCTCGCAACAGCGAGGTCACGCGGGCGACGGCAGTTGCGGTGAACACCTCCCACAACTAGGTTGTCAGTACCTCCTTGAATTACATGACGATCACGGAAGCAGAGGTGGCAGCAATCCTGCTGACGATCCATTACGGCGACGCTCGTAACCAGGGTGTACACAGCATGACAGACTCCCAAGCAGCCTGTCGGCTCCTACTTGCAGGCAGAATACCTAAAAAGCTGTTGGGCATAGCAACCAACTCTATGAGCGCCAATTCCTCCATAAAACATAAGATAACGGCAAGATAACGCCAATCGAACCCGTGAAAGGACCACACATGCAGGTGCATTCAACAGCCGCTATTCGACGGTCGGCAGCCACACATCCACTGCATTGGCCACACAGCAAGTGAGGAAGAGAGATAAAAAAGGACCATCTTTTAGGAAAACAAAGAGAAAGAAAAGAAGGCATCACGCTCATTTCGGCTCTCTTGCATGTCTTCGTCCTCTCTGACTCATTGTGTCCCTGCCTTGGCGGTTGACTTGTTCCCGAAGATAACTTAGGAGCGATCCCCTTGCGCGTGCCACGCCGTCGCCGCTCTGTCCCCAAACTCTTTTTCCCCATTGTCCGGAGCCGCCGAGAGCTATTTGCGGTGCGAAGAACTGCGGAGGGTGGCCTTCATGTTTCCACTCGGTGGCTGCTCTCGGCCCATTGTGGCGCGTGCCGCTTGTCGCCACGACTTCCTGCGTTTACACACGGCGGTTGGAGAGTCAGTTGCGAAAGGGGCGCCCTTATAGCCATGTCCTCTGTAGGGTGGCGTCTATTTCGGAGATAAGCTTTGCACACACAATGGGGGGGCTCGGTTGGGAAAACGACGTCCTGTTATCCCGGCCGTCGCCTAGGGTGGTCGATTTCAGAGACTAGCGACAACACAAAGCAGGTACACCTTTCTCTCTATTCTGTTTTTTTTTCCTTTTCCCAGAACCAGGAATCGCCTACCTGCTTTCCGTCACGTGCTTAGAATCGCGTGCTTGCGGTTGTCAGGGTCAAGCGAGGCCGACGCCCTCTTACAAATGTCCTTCCAACGCACGGGGCCATGGGCACCGGTTTGAGTTTTAGGCTTATGGTCTGTTGCGTGTTTCTTAATGCGCAACACTCGCTGCTTCCTCACAGGTGGCCTAGGGATCCGTCCTTGCTTTTCCCTTTGCGCTGACAGTAGGGGCATACCTAGGATATCACATCTGGCGTCCAGAAGTACGGAGCAACGCGCTATACTTGCAAGCTGATCTCATTTATGCTCTCTACTCACGTTCGAATGAGCTGCATATATGTGCGAGAATGGGTGGTGTGCCTCTAGGCACATGGTTTGTTCGGTACTAAGCGTTTGTCCAGGTGGTAAAAAAAAAGAAAGAATTGCTGGCACGCACGTTAAATGATGGGTCGACTGCTGCTGAAATGCGTATCGACCGATTACCTATTAAAAGCCATGCATTTTAACAAGGATATCTTCTTTTTCATCTTATACTACTTCTTCTTCTTCTTTTTATGATTCCTCGGGGATTACCTAGATAACAGAGATAACCTCCGCTCCTACATAACCGTACATTGCGTACAGTAAGGCTTGCAAATATACTGGTGGTTTTTATTGTTACCTAGGTGAGTTTGGAAGAAGACTGCTATTCAGCTAAGCTCTGCTGCAGTATACGGATTCGAAACTTGTCTGCGAAAACCTGACGAATACCTGGCGAAAACCGCACCGACGCCAATGCGACCAACTTGTTGAAAGTCTGTCGCAGTGGCCCTGCGACGAGAACGACGCGCATTTCTGTCGCACAGCGGCGGAAATCGCACTGCGCTGCGGCAACAATCGCATCATGTGAAACGGCCTTAAGTCCAACGTGCAGCCGCCGCAGTTGACACCATGGCGGCAAGCGGCAGCGCAGAGTGCACGCGATCTAAAAGCTGTAGTTCCATTTACTGTTGTGTGTACGGCTGCCACAACAGTTATAAGAACACCGCCGGAAAGTTGCCGGAGATTAAATTTTACAGCTTTCCCTGGAGGCCGTATGAAGAGGAAAGAAGGCAGCGCTGGGTTAGAGCGGTACGCTGTGCAAGGTAAGCATACACGCCTCGTCAGCGTTGCCAACGGCTTATTGTATTTAATTGTTTTCATTAGCCCGGACGGAAGCCCATGGCAACCGAACCGCTGCTCGACCCGCATCTGCAGTGCACATTTCGTGGCTAACGAGAAAAGCACGATTGCCGGACACCCTGCATACATTCCTACGCTGTTTCCGGCGAGCTATGGGAGATCGATGGCGTCTGCAGCGAGACAAAGATTGGGAGATACGAGCGGTAAGCAGCGCTGTTCACGGGAAAGATTTTGCTGGTTGGTAAATACTGTCGGCGCGGCTCAGATGTGGTCCGGAGCAGATATTCCGATGTTAGTAATATTTCTGACATTGAAATCCAGTGTAAAGCTATACATCACAATTCAACCTTGGGCATATCTTTTCAAGAGCTCAGCGCTGAGGCTTGACTACCGAAGCGTCGACTCCCGGAAAGCTACGAACCGCAGCCGAGGCTGTGTGCTCCCAGTATGCAGTTTCTGATGCGGAAGGCTTGTCCGCTGAAGCGCCGGCAACCGACGAGCCAGAGACCATGGCAGACGCTTCACGCCCCAAGGCTGCAGCTTCTTGTGCGGGCGGTGCACGAAGTTCGTCCGAAAGCGTCACTGCCGTGTTTCCTGTGGAATGTTGTTTTCTGCATCGCCTTTAGTGATAACCTTTTTTTTACTCGCCCTTCGTTATTCCACGTTCTACTTGCAATTGATGCTGCTAGATATACAGCAGATGTTAATAATTAAGGGGTTCCTCTGAGAATCATACTTTGTACTATTTAATTCATTTTAGCATTGCTGAAAAGACAAATTTATTGAGTTCTTTAATCTGCAGATGAAGTAACCAGGAACACGGAGCTTTTGCAACAAAAGAAAGCTAAAAAGATGGCTGCTTGCACTGTCTTTTCAAATACAGGAGATGACTAAAACTAAAGCAAACTTCTACCATTTTCCAGGCTACGCAGACTGAAGGGAGTGTACATCAAGGACAATGTACCCTCTTTTTGTCTGTGGCTTCTTAAGGCTGCGCTTCGACTCAAGTCTGCCACAACGACACTGTAGACACCAGTGTTCAAGCCCAGGTGGCTACAGAGTCAACGTTCGCTGGTCCAGAAGAGCGCAGCTGTGTTTTCTTGGGGTATGAGTCCATGTATCACAAAGAAGAAGCATTCCGGGAACTCTGTGGCGTCAGCGCAAATGTATTTGCGCTCCTTTTATGTCATTTCTCCTATACCTGTCCGGCAAATCGATGTGCCCGTAGCTCAAAAGCTGGCAATTTTTTTGATGAGATTGAAACTGGGAACTGCATTTTCCAGCATTGCCATTCTCTTTGGCCTCCACCGTACAGCTGTAAGCAGAATATTCTCCTTTGTTTTGAGCAATATGTTGGCTGCACTGCAGAATTTCATACCAAACCCTTCACGTGCGACTGTTGATGCATTAATGCCTGCTTGCTTCATGCGCCACTACCCACGTTGCCGTTTTATTATAGACTGCACTGAGGTTAGAACAGAAGAACCGCCAACACTGGAACAGAGACGTGCTCTATTTTCCCACTACAAGGGTGGCTACACCTTAAAGTTCTTGGTGGGAATTTTTCCAAATGGTTGCATTACATTTGTCTCAGATGCCTATGGGAGTCGAACGTCAGACAGCCACATCACGCTGGAGTCAGGATTTCTGGACCGAATAGAGCCAGGGGATGTAGTACTTGCTGATAAGAGATTTCCTGGAATTAAGGCACCAGCTGAGGGCAAAGAAGGAATTGTTGTTTTACCCCCATTTTCGAAAGGGAATGTCCAGTTCACCTGTGAGGAACTGCAGGAAACCTACCATGTTGCGCAGGTACGAATACACGTTGAAAGGGTGACCCAGCGTTTGAAGCTGTTTAATGTCTTGAACACAAGGGTCGCCGTGGACATGATTCCTCATATGAGTTTAATAATGCGCATGTGCTGCATTCTGGTTAATCTTCAAAACCCAGTTATCAACACGGAAGGGCCTCAGGTTAACGAAAATCGCGACTGAAAGCCTGACTGCATCACACTTCTTTTGCTGGTTTGGTTTGGTTTTACTGTGTTTACATCCCACAGAGACTCGAGCTATGAGGAATGCCGCAGTGGTTCTTTAGCATACACTTATTTCTTTTGCAGGTGCTCTCGAGTACAGTGTGAAAGACCAGTATCGTATGGTATGCGGAGTGTAGTGCTGCAGATGTGTGCATATGTATTGAGAGACACAGGTATAAGAGGGCTGTAGGCTAATTTTGAGCTATGTTAATGTCAAAACCACACAGGAGCTGGTTTGTTGGAGAGACTTTGCTGACCTAGCATGACCAGTGCGGTACTTGTCGGCAACGATAGGTCGAGAATGCGCTCCTGTCTTGCATATGCAAGTTATTTCTGACATTCATTTTTGCCCTTGTTACAGTTTTGGGTTGCACCTTTCTGTGTCTATTCAAAATCTGACAGTCCTTGCTCGTTGTCTTCGTGACAGTTTGAGTAATGCTTTCATGTGTCTGTGTCTGCAACCTTGTGTTCATATGTTCCCCTCTTATGTTTTTGCTAATTGTCAAGTTCTTATGTCCCTGCCGACTGAATTGTTGAATTGTGCTCATTGATTGCTCAGGTTCTCTTAGTATATATACTGCATTTGCTATTAAGGTTAGTTTTAGGCTGCCATCGTGTTTTTGCTGCGTGTGGGCACTTCAGTTTTGTTGTGCCGCCAGTTATAGTAGTTATCTCTCTAAAGTGGAAAGCAGTAGCTGTAGCCACCTTTAAGCACCAACCTCTCCTTTCATGTTTTGTCATCTTTGACCAAAATATGTCAAAGCCAGTCCGTTTCACTGGCACAAACATAAGTTTATTCCAATGAAATACATACTTGCAAATCAAACTTGTATGCTTGAATGTGTTTAGCTTACATTGAAACAAATTGATGCACACATCATCTTATAGTGGTATTTCAGGTGGCTTAAAATTCAGGGAGTTCATGGAAGGTCACAAGCAGAACCCAAAAAGCAATATTGAAACTTTACTGATTTCTTTTTTAAAGTAAACTTCAGTCATGTTCAAGTTATGAATCTGCCACCATCAATAACCACTCCATCTTGTGTTCACTTTTTATTCCTGCAAATACAAGGGATGCCTGTTGTTAGTGCTGCCAGAAGAGTTCGAACATAATTGCATGATGTTTATGAAATGCTTTTTTTTTTTACAAGAGACATTTATAAAAATATGGAGCATTTTAAGAAACAAAAGACTCGAGCATGCTTCTGCGTTAAAATGATGAGTGTGCAGAGTGCCAGGGTTCTTGATCACGTTTTACTGAAATATGGAGGTTACACCTCACCTACTAGTAAGCTGCACCTGTAAACATGCAAAAGGGGATAACACCTTGAGTGAAGGCTGCAAGGTTGACTCCACCTGGAGTTTTTCCCCGACAGAAACTGCAGCCACACTATGAGACGCACTGTGGGTCTTAGTGAAGACATATTGCAAAGCATACTATCATTATGTTTTGCAGTTGTGCATGGGGAGACTAAATGTTACTCACACATCACTCATTCCACTTGCAGCCGTTTATTTCAACAATCCGTAGCCAACAATATGAGGCTGTAAAATGACTAGATTAACCAGCACAGTTATTTCTCAGTGTCAGAAGGTCTTTCAATCAATGCGTGAGAGTCCTCAAAAGGTGCTTGAAATAAAAGACTTCCAGCTTCGGTATGTACTCGGCTAGGAAGCCATCATCTCTCTTCACAGTGACTGTTATGCTGTGCTGTGGTGAGTAAACAAAAAAAGGGCATGATCTAGATTCAAAATGTACAGCATCACCATCACTTGCGTGTAGTAGGCATGTCCTTTCTTAAGCATCAAATGCCCATTGTTGTACTCAATATATGGGACAAAGCTGAGCTCATGCTCATAGTCAATCAAACGGTGATTTTGTTTCAGCGAGAAAGGACACTTGATTTCAACAAGGCATTTGTTTCCATTGGCTACGTGGATTCCATCAGGGCTGCAACATAGCCATGGTTGGTCCGGATGTATTATAAGCCCAACCTGTAATATATATATATATATATATATATATATATATATATATATATATATATATATATATATATATATATATATATATATATATATATATATTGCCTAAAACAGTTACATAAAAAACACCTATACATTACCTCATAGATTGGCCATTGACAATTCTTTTCTAGCTTCAGCTTCTGTCATTTTGCCTTGAATACAACAAAACCATGCAATATATTAGAACAAAACTAATGTTTAGCTTTATGAAATCATTCCAGCATTAATATTTAAACTGCACAAAATATAGTTTAACACAAACTGGGAGAGGACATCATGCATGCACAATTTTCTTGTATGCAGCTCATGCTGGTTAGCACCCAGTGCAAAACATTCTACCGTATGAGGTGGCCGCAGTTGAGAAGAACCTTGGTCTCGCCAGAGATTTCGCCAGGCTTTCAAAGTTCGATGCGCGGGTTTTAATTCTGTCCGCGCTAGTACTTGTACGTCACCCAAACGCGTCGTTCTTGATGCCACCTGTGGCGAAATGTGAATCGATCATTAACAAAAACAAAAAAAACGACAAAACTGGCCAAGAAAAAAGTGGGAAAACTTCCGCTCGCAAACCTTGCCGATGCTGCCTGACCTCTCGTCATTAGAGCGATTTCGGTGATCTCGTCAGCATTTTTCCTGACTGCCTTATCAAAAAAGGCTTTATCCTTTGCGGAAAGGTGCATCTCGCATCTTTTCAGCCTCAGCGGCCACACAGCAACGACTTCCATAGCAGTAAAAAGCTTCCTTTTACCGGCCAAGCCACTGCCCAAACATTCTCTGATGAGCTCAGCTTCAAGAGCTCTACGCTCAGAAGGGAGCGTAACAGCACACTTCTCTTCCTCTGAGCGCGCCACTCTTTCCTCCAGGGCAGGCACAAGAGTACAGTTCACTTGGGGAAATTTCGCGAGTGTGGTATTTGGGCACAAAGCCCCAAGAACTGGAACCGGCAGGGGACGACCTACAGGAATAATGAAAATAAAAACATACCGCCTCACGAAAGCAAGCAGTCGTGCCTACTTGTGAATAGCTCCCGCACAGATTTTTTTTTTTTTGCGTCTAGCGTAGGGCGAGCGGTAGGCTTCCGCCAAGTACAAGGCAGGTCTGTGCGCGACACGTGCTTGTAGTTGTTGACGAACACAGCTAACGCGGCTCCGTGCTTACACCAGCCCCGGCAACCAGCCTTGGAACTGCAGCTGGCATCCACTATACATCTGGGGTTTGCGGACAACTGAAGAACAAACTTGCATATTAATAAAAATAACAGCTGTACACAAAAATTATACTTACCTGCAGCCGCACTTCGAACTCCGCAGTCTTCATTTGCGCCGCGCATTTCCCGATGGTGCCGCTGAGGCCACGATCTCCTCCCTCAGAGCATATACGTGATTGCTGTCATAAAGGTGGCGACCACGCACCAAACTGCTTGTTTTAAAGTATGCGTCGACGTTTTCAATTTTCTTAAACCCGCAGTATAAAACTCGCGCCTCGCCTTTCGCAGCCATCGCGTATCTGGCTCGGAGAGCTTTTTGGGCATAGTAACCAACTCTATAAGCGCCGATTCCTCCATAAAACATATGATAACGGCAAGATAACGCCAGTCGAATCCGTGAAAGGACCACACATGCAGGTGCATTCAAAAGCCGGTATTCGACGGTCGGCAGCCACACATCCGCTGCATTGGCCACGCGGCCAGAGTGAGGAAGAGAGAAAAAAGCACCATCTTTTAGGAAAAAAAGAGAAAGCAAACACGGTGTCACACCCATTTCAGCGGTCTTCCATTTCTTGCTTCGTCCCCACCGACTCATCGTGTCCCTACCTTGGCGGTGTGCCTTGTCCCCGAAGATAACTTAGGAGCGATCCCCTTGCACGTGTCACGCCGTCGCCGCTCTGCCCCCAAACATTTTTTCCCCATTGTCCGAAGCCGCCGACAGCTATTTACCTGTACGACGAACTGCGGAGGACGCCGTCATGGTTCCGGCCCATTGTGGCGCGTGCCGCTTGTCGCCACGACTTCCTGCGTTCACACACGGCGGTTGGAGAGTCACTTGCGAATGTCAAGGGGGAAAAGGCGCCCTAACTGCCCATGTCTTCAAGCAGGGTGGCGTCGATTTCGGAGGTAAGCTTTGCACACACAGCGAGGAAGGAAGGGGTGGCTTGGTTGGGGATGCGAAGGGGAAAACGGCGCCCCATTATCCCGGCCGTCGCGTCGGTTTCGGAGATAAGCGACAGCACAAAGCAGGTACACCTTTCTCTGTATTGATCTCTCTCCTCTCTTTCTCTCTCTCTCTCACACACACACACAAGCGCGCGCGCGCACACACACACATGCACACTTTTTTCACGCACACCTTTAATGCGATATAATTTAGGTCTTCGTCTAGCAAAATCCAGCGGGTTTCTCCGTAACAAAGTTTCCTGATTGGAAAACAGGATCACGACGCCATCACCACCGTCAAATTTGAAAATATGAGGAGTGGAATGTTCGAGTACCTTCGATTGGATTATCATATGTGATTATACTAACGTAACCCACTAATCTACCTCGACTCATTTTCAGGGGTGAGCATATACTTCCAGCATTTGGGGGTACTTTAGAATTTTGGGGGGGAGGGGCGAATGCCGAAAGCTATCGAATTTTCTTCTTCAAGAATATGTTTAAGAAGGCCTTTAATACTTATTAAATCGCGACTTTGCTTTCTTATATAGTTGCCTCAAAAATTTGTCGCCCGTAAATTGTCTAGACATTTAACGAATTCCCTTTGCGAATCGAGCATCTGGTGTGCATAATGTAGGCACCAGTCTGTGGCCCAGCGCCCAATTACAGTGGCGGAGACGGATAACAAAGAGGCAACTCAGCTTCAGGTTTTCCGCCTTAAATTCGTGCAAGCAAGTGCCCCCCCCCCCCCCCCCCCGCCTCCCAGGTAAATTCTCCACTATAATCTTCCCCCTCTCTTTGTCTTTTCTTAAAATCAACGCGAGACATAAATCAGCCACGCATCACCAAGTGCATCGGGCTTGATCGAACCCCTGCTTCTGAGAGCGTGACCAAGGTTCTTCAACTTTTCTGGGCCTCATCGAATGCGCTGTTACTGAAGTGACAGCTGCGCCGGTATGGCCCGACGAAATTCTTGGAACCCGGCGCATGGGTGAGTGCGCGTTTATTTTCTCACGCGCTTCTCATTTTCTCTTCTCCCCGTTGAACTCCATTCACGTCGGTCCCTTTCCCCCCAGCAGATTCCTCCGAAGTTTCGCGGCGTTTCGTCTCGTAGACGAGCCGCGTCTCCTTACCGCGCATTCTACGATAAAT